>JAUMHB010073825.1:0-12873 GCA_032359685.1 Pittosporum tobira | reverse complement strand
ACTAGACGGCTGTACGATTAATTTACCCTCAGCGCACGCATTGCATATATCATCAGTGGGTGATGGGAGCCCATGATTTGTTAATTGATGCCCAACTGAATGTGCTAATATTCGGCGCATCATATTCGACCCTGGTTGACCCAAATGGTCATGTCATATCTAAAAACCTTATGGGTTTTTGAACTTCAGATTCATCACAACATGTTTATTACCCATATGTATATAAGTATAATATAACCCAGAGGAGAATGATGGTAACTTTTCCATAATTTGTTTTCTGTATCCATTCATCTGGGTGAGATACAAGTATTCTTTACCATCGCCAGTCTCGATTTCAACGTGAAATCCATTGGAATGAATATCTTTAAAACTAATTTAGTTCCTATTAGATCGTGGGCAAAATAAAACGTCATTAATAATAATTTATGTGCCAATTGATAGTAGTACACATGTTCTTCTAGAGCCTATAATTAATTTATTATCGTCTGAAATAGTGGTAATATTCATTTCATATTTTTTCAATGTTTAAAAAAAGCTTCATTTGCTAGAAGATAGTGTGTGTAGTACCATTGTCGACAAGACAAAAAATACCATTGTTCTCCTTGAGGTAATTGTGTAGCATCATTTTTTATTAACATAAAAATAAAGAGAATAAGACATGAATGTGAATAAACATTAATACAAACTTAGAATAATATATATATATATATATATATACACACACACACACACACACACACACTAGTAATAACCATATTCATATAGCTTGTAAATGTGATTTAACTCGTCTATATATATGTTAATTCAATTTAAATCACCAAAATGATCAATATCAAGAGACATAGTAACCAGAGATGACTCTTTATTATCTATTGGAGACACTCTTGTAAAGTTGGCTTCTATTTTTCTCTCTTCTTGTTCTCTTTGATAGAGGTCAACCAAGTGTTTTGGAGTATGACAAGTGTGAGACCAATGCCTCATACAACCACATCTATGACAAATATTGACAGCAACCTAGTTAGGTACTTTTGGACCTTCTTTATTTTGTGGACCACGTCTAGGGCCATGTGGACCTTTATCTTGGCTTTTATTAGGCTAGTTTTTCAAATTACACCTTTTGCCATTCCAATGCATGTGGATTTTATTTTTATGACGTGCAACATGTGCTTCAGACAGAGGTATAGATCCAGCAGGACGAGAATTATGGTTTTGCATCAACAACTAGTTATGTTTTTTTGCGACAAGTAGTGTAGAGATTAACTTTGAATGTTTGGAGTAATTTTTTGCCCTATACTACTGCTGGAGTACAAGGTTACTGGCATGGAAGGTGGATAATGTTTTCTCAAACATTTCAATCTCTGTGATCTACTGGCCACAGAGTCTCAGTTGTGACACAATCTGGTGAATAGCAGAATTGTATTCTGCATTGACTTAAAATCCTGAAAACGTAGATTGATCCACTCAAACCTGGCATGAGGAAGAACCATATCTTGTTGATGATCATAGCGATCCTTTAAGGATTTCCATAGAACAACAAGGTTCTCTTCAGTCAGATATTCAACCTTTAAATCTTCATGTAAGTGGTGACAGATGAAGATAAGAGCCTTAGCCTTCTGGGCTGGAGAACAATCAGATTCAGAGAGACTGGATTGACTGAGATCTAGTGATGTTAAGTGTATCTTAACATCGAAAGCCCATGTTAGATAATTACTTCCGGTAATATCTAACGTTGCAAACTATCTCTTGGTAATGTTTGACATGCTTAAAGAGAATTAAAGAAATATATAATAACGAGAAAAACAAAAGATATGTTACCTTGAGCGATATCCAAGATTCTAACCGGTTCGTGTTGATAACATGTTGTAAATAATATGAAAACGGCGATCTATGAATTCAACTCAACAATATAACATTAATATAGAAATATAATGTATGAGAAAGAGGAAGAAAGAAACATGTAGAACAATCGTAAATTCTCTTTTTTCATCATCTCAATATGCTTACAATAACCTTTATTTATAGGCTAGATAATACATTTATAATGTAAGTACAATATATAATATAAATACATGAATGTATGCTATTAAATGGGATGAGGTAAACCTATATATTGTAGGAGGGGATGTATGGAACAATACATATATGAAGGTGATACATCCACTTAATTCATTGTATTTTATAACATTTTTCATATTTTTGTTTGATTTTATAATTTCTTTTTTATTTAAAATTTTATGTTAGCACCTTCCGGAAATGAAGCGCATTTTTTTTTAATGAAAGCATAGTTAAGATTAAATTATATTTTATTAATATTTTTTGTTTATAGTTTTAATTTTAAAATGTTCTAAAATGTTTTCTAAAACTTTCATGTAAACTTAGTAATAGTGCTTATTACTATGTTAAATTCTCATCCATGATATTTTAATTTATTGAAGGTGAGTCCTATGTCTTTCTATTTGTTTTTTCATTTTAAATTATTTTTTAGTAGCCGACATAATCGAAGTTCATCTTTTTAGTGAAAGTATATTCAAAATGAAATTAGAGTTTATTGTGAATTTTTAAGTTTTTGTAACACATATTCAAAATTTTTTTTATGTGTGTGTGTGTGTGTATATATATATATATATTATACATGAAAAGTAATAGGCACATCATATTTATTTTTATTAGTAATACTATTGTCAACAATAATTTTGTATTTATATATCCGTTAAATATTTTGATTTAATAATTTATAATTAAAATATAATTAAACGGTGATTTCTATTAAGATATTAATAATGACAAGTATGTATATCTGAAAATAATGAAAAACCTACATTATTTATCATTTGGCTGTCTAGAGCATATATAATTTAGTAGAATGACAAGTTTATTCATAAACTACTACAAAACTGACTTACATTCAAACCTTAACAACAACAACAATAACAATTTAAGTTTTAAGATATATAAAATAAAAGACTGAGTTGACTAGTTAAATGAGTTTGAGAATAAAAGTGTCTACAAGATGACACGTGTTGAACCAAAGAGAGCCCAACTCGAACTGAGTCTTCAATAGCTTGCGTTTTATATATACTAAATTAATAGAAAATTAGGAAATGAAATAGGAAACAAGTACACCAATGTTTTAATTGAAATAAAGTTTTGATTTTATCCGAGGACACTAACTTTTTTGGGAGACACCCTTGCTACGGTTTTATAATATAGATGGATATATTGACATATAGTTTATGCATAGAATAAACTGTGACATAATTTATTTATTTATTTGGTTATCATTATTTCTACAATGGTAATGTTCAATAAAAAAAAAATTAAAAAAAAAAAATGTACAGTAAAGTTACATGTGAAAGAATGAAGGGGAAAAAAAATTCTAGTTTCATTACTTGTAAAATAATCAAGAAAAGAAATTTAACCAGAGCTAGCTTGTTGTTAAAGGAAAGAATTAACAATAATAATAATAACAATAACAACAACTAACGTCCATTGGACCGAATTGAAAGAATTCGGTACCCCTTAAATAAGATTTTGAATTCGAATTTTGTGAATGAAAAAACAAAAACTCAATTTTATTTGAAATCAAACGATTTTGACATACAAAAAAAACAATTAATGAAGAGTAACAACGGTGTTGGTCAATTGAAAAAAGGAAATAAAATAGAAGAAAGAGTTAGTAATTTTTTCTTCTCAAATGTCAACCAACCAAACAATTGTAACTTCCCGACCTTGAGTGTGGATCAAGTTTGCGTAGTTATTGAACCCATTGAGAAATATATGCTTCTATGATGTAATGCATGAGCTCAGGTGATATTTAAGGTTTGTTTGGCGAAATTTACAAAATTTAATTTATAGCTTAAATTATATTTTAAATTTTTATTAAAATTAAATTTAAACTGCAAATTCAATTTTTTAAATTTACATTTAATTTATCAAATATAATTATTTTATTATATTTGAATTTCATAATCTTTAAACATTCAAGAAATAATGACTAAACAAGCACTTAATAATCTCAAGAGATTGTTCGATTGAAATGATAATAAGTATAATATTTGGGTCGAAAATAAGAAGTCAACAGGAACCCATTATTTCGAATCGAGGTAACATTTGAAATTTAACTATAATTATTGGTCACAGGACATGTTTATTAGCCAAATTTGTTCATAACAAACATTTCCGGGGTCTCAAAACAAAACATTATCCAAATAAACTGGCAGCAACAGGTTACATAACTAACACAAACAACTACAATGACCTTGTCAATTGCAGATGCATCGATATACGGTAATATTATGATAAGTACTCAGCTCTAGAAACTATTTAGACAGATCACATGGTGCAGGATCACTACTTACTCATGGTCTTGGACAGCTTTTCTCAGATCCTCATTTTCCTTTTGTACAACCTCGATGCGGGATTGAAGGATGTTAATCATTGCTTGGGCCCGCATAACTTCAATCTTCAACGTCTCCTTGTCCATCGAAACATTGAGGATCTCATGTTCGAGATCATTAATAAACTTCAAATAACCGGGAGGCACAGATTTTTCAAGACTAGCAGCATCGAATGTAGGTGGGTTCGCAGGAGGATGATTTTCTCTGTTTTCGATGCTCTCCAACAAAGGGAACTCCAGTAGGGCAAAATTTTTTGTTGGGGCTGCCTGGTCATGGCTCGTTGTGGTTGAATCTTCTGAGCCATTTGCATGGCTAGAGCTTGGATCACTGTGCTTAGACCGTTTGACTTCGAACAAAGAGACTGATTCAGGCTCAGCTTCACAATTCAGAGGACAATCCTCCGTTCTTTCCCTCTTACAAAGAAATGGAAGAGCCTGAGAATCGATTGGGGGTTCGCTTCGACGAAGTGGAGGCTTGTTTGTGTCCTGTATCAACAAGTGGATATGTCTAATTTGAAAAAAAAAAAAAAGAAAAAATGAAATGCTTTTCTACAAAAGAGACTAAGAAAACGGCTATCAAATATAATATACAAATCAGAGATAAAAAGAAAAAGGAAAAAAAAAACACACGTAGTATTAAACAAGAACACTTCATTTGTTTCACAGGTATGTCTCCAGAAGAAAATATATTAATTCATCGACTCCCAAGGAGGATCTGGGGAAAGCTATAATGTTCTTGGAGCTAGTAGTTCTAGTAAATTTTCACCATAATTGAATTTTATGCTACTTTATCATTCCAGCTGCTGACATTGAAATATTGAAACTATAACAGTTCCTTTTCCCCAACAAGAATGACATCAAACTATTGATTTTAACATTTGCTTTATCCAATGAATCTTATTAGCACTACAGACTTTGTTTCAGTACAATTCCCAGAGAGAAATTTGATCACAAACCGTGATTAACTTATTAAGACTAGGACCTTCTGATTAACATAAGAAGCGGCCACTCTCTCCACCCCATCCTGATGAAGAATTTTTCCACTATTCTTTTTCATCTAATTTAACCGCTATTTCATGTATTTATATACTGCAGGTGATTCAGCTGTACAGTTCAATTAATATGCATTTTGATAGAATGAAAAAGACAAGCGTAAAAAGAAACAACTAATAGCCAAGTTCACTACCCTTTTCAATATTTCACGAAAAATATAGCACATTTCCCCAAAATTTATATAGTCGTTCCTTAAAACCTCAATGTAGTGTGTTGCACTGCTATTTTACAGATTCCCCATAGTACATTCAACTATACCCACGCGCTGTTTTCAACAAAAATATCAGCCAATTCGTTATCTATGTCTTACAGCCTATGCCTTGTTTTCACCAAGATGAAAAACTATACCTTTCAAGTGGAGAGATGACTACAATTTCATTCAATTGAATAAACTTGCTTTAGAAGCAAAGCAAGTGCCTAAGAGAAGAGAAGTCCTAACATTCTCTGGCTCAGCCAGCAAACACTCATCCAAGTTGATATTCTCCATTGATCGGAGTTTGAACAGATGTTTAATACCAAGATATATAGGTATCACCACGGAAACACAAAGAGAAGGGACGAGTTTGACAACATAAAAATTATAATATGTAAGAAGTTTGAAAGAATATGTCCGGGATGAATATGGGGAGTAGATAAGTATTTGCTTCTGATAATTGGTCAAAATGACACATTAGTTCCCTACGCATGAAACATTAAACAACTTCTGTTTCTTTCAAAAAAAAAAAATTTAAGGAACATATAAACGTCTTTTGTGAATATATTGTGTAATTTTAAGCAGCAAAGCTGCTTAAGGCTACAACCACAACTCAGAAAGGGTACAAGTCTTTCAAAAGGACTTTGGCATAGGGCTTTTCAAAGTAGACAGGAATCAAAAGGGAGGATCTGAAAGATAATGAATCAAATGAATCTGTACTCTAAGTCTCAATACTTAATGGGATCATGATAAAGGAGAAATTCATGAAGAATGTGAAAAAGTGTCAAACGATCCTCCGATATATATTAAAGACTGGAAAAAGAGTTTGCATCAAAAACTCAGAAGTAAAAGCTCTTGCGGGTAAAAGTAATTTTTAGTTGATGGTACGAAACCACCCCCTCCCCCACATTATAAACATTATAACAAAGATCCATCATCGATAAGCAAATAAATGGACAATTAATGCAATAAATATAATGCCCTATGTAATGAGTGCGGCCCTATGCAATTGCTTTTATCAATGCATCGATTTAAAGTAAGAAAATATATGGTAAACCGCATATGCTAGGAAGGTCAAAGACCGATATTCAATACATGTACGCAATACAGCTATACCTTCAATGTGCTGACGTAAAGCCAAGTCAACAAATGCAATTTTGATGACGAGCACTCAGAAGTAGACATATGTCTTAATCATAAATGCTTGATGAATAAATCAGTATATCGAGCAGCTATTGCTGATAACTGTCTTTTTAGTTAAACCGCACGAACGACAAATGGGGAAACAGCTAAACAAGTTCTCATGTATTCTATAGAAGTAAAGCATTTATAAGCTAATCCATATATAGCAAAATGGAGGCTAACTTTCAATATTATACGCATCAGTATGGATACAGCATTAATTTCAGTAAGGGAATTTACCCCAATTTCCCAAATTTTTTTATGTCATCAATGTAAACGATAAAAATTACCAAAAAGAAGACCCTGTCTGAAGAATTAGGTTTCAAACAGCATATGCACCGACTCCCACAATTGTCAAAATGCATTAGTTTGAGGGGACAACAAAGGAACAAGAATTTATAAATAAATGAGCATGTAATACCAATAAAATTGATTCCATAAGCAAACAAAGACAAATAGGGTACAGGTTGAGAAGAAAAAACTGATAAGCTAACCTAGGTTAAACCTTTATTTTTTCATTTCACTAACTCCATATCTTTATTTTATATCAAATGCATATAATGGATAAAGAACAAACCTGGTCAAGATCATGCCCTCCAGCCCTTGCATCATCACCATTAGCGACATCCTCCTCAGCCTCTCCTCCAGGAACAAAAAGGGCTTGATCATCTTCCCATTCCTCTTCAATAAATGGTGCATACCGATGCCCATTTGGTGGGCCCAAACCACTCTTTTCAAAAATCCTACACAGCACAAAAGTATCCTTCCCCTCCCAAACAAAGAACAAGAAACGCCTCGTAAGTTCAAATCTTTCACTTCATAATCATATTATAACATTGAATACCATTAATTATGAATTTAGTTCAAAATCAACACAATTCACACCTGCGTTACTCCGGCTTTCTCCAATTCCTTGTCTACAAGTCTATACTCATGCATTACCCAGTTGGTTCGTTTGCCGACGGGAGCTCGTCCACCATGAAAGACTAGGGTTTTTTTCATTCCAATTACCTGACCCCTATGACTCACTGTCCTATCCTTTCCAGTTGCCTTCCAGTACCCGCTGCCAGTCGCACGGTTGAGCCGGGACCCATTACAATACTTCCTATCAACGGGGCTGAAGAAGTACCATTCCAAATCTCTGGTGTTCAGTGACGAATAACCTAAACCCCACATAATGCATTTGATTAACAAAAAGAAAGTGGATGAAAAGAAAAAGAACAATAGATAAACAAAAATAAGATGAAATTCATATGTAATAGATACACAAGCACATAGTGTGAAAAATAGAGAACAATATTAGGATAGAACATCAGCGAGGAAAAACGCATCAACAAACAAAGCAGGAAAAGAAATCAATAAAAGAAATTCAGAATCAGATATATGGAATACCTGAATCAAGAACCAAAACAAACTAATAAAGAATTCACAGACCTCCACCACTTATTTCCAATCAAAGATAAAATGAGATAAACATTGAGACATCAAAGTAATATTCTATTTTTGTTCAAGTCTTTTTTTAAATCAAAGATAAAAATGTAATTTTTGTTGCATTTTCAGGTGTCCCAGTCCCGAATCCAGACCAAAAATAAAAATAAAAATAAAAATAAATAAACATTTACAGAAAGAGAAAAAGAATACACTGTTCTAAGAGTAAGTTTGTACAAATAAACCAAGTCCGATAAAGATAAATGACAGTACAATGTGATCTAAGAATGAGACAAAATCAACATCAAAATTCAGATTTGTAAAACAAAAGGGAAAACTATTAAGTATCTACATAATATCTATTTGTATGTCCACAAAACCCTTAATTTTCTTTAAAGTCAAAGATAAAAATCAAGTCTTTATAGCATCTTCAGGTCTCCCAGTTCTAAATGCCCACAAACACAAATACATTAACAGTTATACAAGGAACATTTGCATATATTTTACTAAACACACTTGGATAATAAGAAATGACATTATAAACAAATCTAAAAATGAGACAAAATCAAGAAAGAAAAAAAAAACTTCATCTAATTAAAAATAAAAAAGAAAAATTGATAAACTTGAAATCCAATTAAAATGAGACAAAATCAACACAAAATTCACCTAATCAAATCAAAAGAAAAGGGGAGACTTGAATCCCAAGTATACAAAGGAATTGATATTGAAACTCCTATCATTTCTCTACATGTAACTATATAAAACACATATACAAAAGAAAGATATATAAGTACATATATATACCTGGAAGTTCCCAGGGCTCCAATTTGTACACATCAATTTCAGAAACGGCCTGAAACCTAATGGGTTTCCCACATGCCTTGCGCCTCAGATAATACCTGACCAGTTCCTCATCAGTCGGGTGAAAACGAAACCCAGGCGCCAGAGACTTTGGCGGCGGCTGCGCTGCAATTGGCGTCACCGGCTGAGCAACGGCGGCCGTCACCAATTCTTGATCCATATCACTGCACAAATTCAGGGGGACAGACAGAAAGAAGAAGTGAAGTGGATAGGATTACGGATTGATCAAGAAGAAGAAGTGAAGTGGATAGGAAAACGGGCCAGAGGATGATTGCCCATCGGTTAAGAAATGTGTGGTGGATGGAAGCTTGCTTGACACGGAAATCGATGAATAAATTTCAGTTTGGTGTGTGTAGGGGGTTTTGTCAATCGGTACCCTTCTCTTCCATTTACTTGCCTTTGAAGTTCAGATATTCTGTTGGGTATTTATGTACGACCCCAACTTTCCCCTCGTGCGTACGACGGTATTTTTTTTATTATTTTTTCTCTTTCCTAATTATATTTTTGGCCATTTTTTATTTTTTTCCTAATTATTTGATACTTTCTTAATCCGTTTTCATTTCTTTCTTAAAACAAAAAATAAAAATTGAAAACTATTAAATATAAAGATTTACACTTATTTTTTTTCCTAATTTACCATTAATATATCAAGTGATTAATACGACGAGATAATGAAATATAATTCGATAGCTGTATCTTGATTTTATTTTATTTGTTAGATGAGTCATGTTCGAGTTATCAAATAACATTATTTATTTGAGTCTAAAATTAATGGATTTTAATTTTATGCGATCTCGATAGCTCGAGTTTATTTTGTTTATTAAATGAGTCATATTTAAACTGTCAAGCGACATTATTTATTTGACTAAAAATTAATGGATGATAGTGAATAAACTATGACGACGACGAAGTTATTGGACTCCTTACACATCATATATTATGTCATTTTTTTTAATAATGTATTATACAATGGATCAAATTTTTTAAAATGAGGGAACCATAAAAAGATTTTTCTAATCAAAATTCTTTTGTATATAATACATATAACACAATATTCTTACAGTTATCACTAAACTCACATTATTGCTGGATCACCAAATAATCAATGTTTATCAAAGACACTAAATTTATATACATTACAGTTAAAAATAATAATGTGGGTTATAAATACTTATTTACTATTAAAGACGAGGCTCTCATTAATTTACAAAAATAAGGGAAAGAGAAAAATCTACAATGTATTTAATTTTTTCTTATCTAGTTTGATTCATCTAATTTGATTTTTTTATATACATGAGAGATCTACTTGTTTCATTATTTCAGGACAAAGGAAGAGTTATATAATTTGTTTATCTCTTATTGTATAGTGTTAACGCGTTGATCAAAAAATAATATTGTATTTAATATAACAAGTGATTAATATGATGAAAATATTAAATTGTAATTATTAAGGTAATTCAATATGAGTTCGATTGCAACTCGATTTTATTTTGTTTGTTAAGCAAGTCTTGGTCGAGCTATCAAATAACATTATTTATTTGAGTCTAAAAATTAAAGGATTCTAATTTAATGAGATCTCGACAATATGAGTTTATCTTGTTTGTTAAATGAGTCGTGTTTGAACTGTCCAACAACATTATTTATTTGATTAAAAATTAATGAATGATAATGAAAAAACTATGATGACGAAGTTATTGGACTCCTTACACGTGACATATGATGTCATTTTTTTAATAGTATAGCGTACAATGGATCAGATTTTTAAAATGAGGGAACCATAAAAAGATTTTTGAATCAAAATTCTTTTGTATATATATTATATATAACACAATATTCTTATAATTATCACTAAACTCACGTTATTGTTGGATCACCAATTAATAAATGCTTATCAAAGATGCTAATTTTATATACATTACTGTTGGGATAGCTACTGTGACACCCTCAAATCTGGACATCCACACCCCGACTTGAGTTGTCAATTTATTAATAACTTCATAACTTACAAATACATAAGTCTTTAAAGTACACAACGTTATAATAAAGTACAACCTATCATGCTAAAAATATTATACAGCACTCTCTACACAAATTATTCTTTTAGCCAATAGTACGTAGCGGAAACATCTAAGCAACTGGACCTCTAATTCATTCCCCCCAATAATCCCGCTATCAGTTATTTGCACCTGAAAGAAATATGAGACAAAAGAGTGAGCTCAAATAGCTCAGTAAGAAATACTATGACTAAGGATAACTGAAACAAAGAAAGCTATCATTAGCCTTATAAGTCAACAAATTGAGTGTAAATGAGAACATAGACATATGAAATACTGTCAAGTGTAATTGCATGAAAAAGGTAAGTACGAAAATAAAACAGTTATGAATGTCTAAATTCTCCATTATTTAAACTATCATCAGGATATCATTACTGGACATGCTAGCATACGTGACTTTACCACACAGGTAAATGCCACCAATAGCACACGTCTTTGCCCCCGACCAAAGAAAATCATAATTTAGCAATTTTGTCACACAGGCCATTCATATAATATTTGTACGCCCTTGCCAGTCAGGCTTAGGCTAAGGCACCCACAATCAATCCTGAATCCGAAAATCACAAAAATAGTTAAAATGCGACTTTCAACTTCTGTAACAAAAGTAGCGAAATATTAACAAGATAGAATCAATGAATTTATGAATTATTGTTACTCAAAGAGTAGTAACAATGTATCAATAGTCAAATTGTCAACATATGTCCAAATTGTCAACATATGTTCAGGGTCAAATATAATATTCAATATCAAGAGTTTCAAAGCTGAATAAGGTGTTTCTTGTTACAAGAGTCTATTCAAGAGGAAATGATAGAATAATGTAAAGGTCAAATGATATTCCTTCCAGTAGAAGCCAAAAAGATGGTACTCCTTACCTTAACGCGTACTCCAAAAGTAATATCTTCCTAGGAGTAGTTGACTAATAAATCATTTTGTATATTATAATATAATCAATAATGAAAATATATTTAAGTATATATTTTGACTGTGGTTTCACAAGTTTGTCAAACACCAATTTATAATAGTAAATAATTTTGTATGATTTAAGAATCATATTGAAATAAATTTATTCAAAACTTTATAATAACTTAAAAAATATTTATGGAAGCGTAAAAGTGGAAGTTTTACATAAATCTTGCAAAGAAAACTTCTCCTACAAAATATGGTTTTGTAAATATACTTTGCAAGTTTTGTATGAATGTATTATATATGTTTAGAATTATTTCATTAATGATAAAAAAAAATAAGTATTGCCTGAAAGTTTCTTGTATTACCACTTGAATTCTCACGCAAAATAGTTTGGTAGCACTCTATAATTATTCTCAAGAATTTTATAATATCAAGGAAGTACTCAATATATTATGGAGGAATGTATGAAAAATATTTATTCAAAGACCACCTATTTATAATAAAAAATTTATCAACCTTCTCCAAAAAACTTTCCCAAGAAAATAATTCATCCAACAATTTAAAAATACCTTTTTGAAAAATTGTTTATAAAAACAAAATCTCTTCATCCGACAATTCCAATCATTACCCAAGAATCTTTCTATACCAAGCGTATCTTATACTCTAACCCTCGTGAATCAAATCGCACAACTATTTTATTTGTAGTAATTTTCACCACAAAAACCTATCAAAAATTTTACACTTACTCAAATAAATATTACTTCCAACCGTCCATTATTATACTTATCCAAAATCAGTCA
>JAUMHB010073824.1:0-32610 GCA_032359685.1 Pittosporum tobira | reverse complement strand
TAAGGTCTCTCATGTAATTGTTACATACACATTCATTATTAATAAAATTACTTTCATTATTCCCTCCATAATTATCAGGTACATTGACCGTACAGAGCTAAAGGACTGCGTAGGCCATGCACTCGGACTCGCCCCGAAAAATAGTTCTCTTCATCAATTGGTGCACCATGCTTGAATAGTGTCCTAAGTGTCTTTGCTAATTAACAACTGAGGCTATATGTGGTTATAAGGTGCACTTGGCTCAATGTTGAGGACATCCCAACATTAAATTCTAGTGTTCCACCTTCTATACCTATCTCTGACTGAAAACCTTGTACTCCTTCCTTACCTTCAAGGAAATATTTAAATATAAGGAGAGCATATCTCTGCCATTTTTGGGCAGAGGACTAGAAATTCTAAGTTAGTTAGAGAAGCAAGAATAAGCATTGAAGAAACCTTTGTTTTGTGAAAAGTACCATCGATTAACACACATGTTGTTCATGGCTTTGGTACAACAATTATTGATATTCAAGTCTTGAATAAGATGAAACTCTCGACAAATTACCTTTATTTGATAGGCTCCAAGAAGACATTTTTCACTAAACATTCTTGATAATAAAAAGACGGACGCTATCAAGCCTGAATGTTGTTTCCATGGCTATCAAACTGGAGCTATAAATCATTCATTTCAGGGCAGTTGTGACAAGCTATTGTCACATCCGAGGGATCTTATTAAACGGTTCCTCATCCCTCCTTGATCCCCATTCAGTCATCACCAGTCACTCACATTTGTTGCACCATAACAAGAACTTGCTCATTTTACTGGTCATGGTGTTATATTATTAAATAATATTATAATTTTGTAAAATTATATATATATTTGTAAAATTTAAAAGTTGCTTTGGTTCAAAGTTTTTTGTATGATAATTTATGATGGTTGGGAAATATATTAGTGAATGAACATGTCTTTTCATTATAAAAACAAGATGAAGATGTGTGACTTTTCATGGATACATCAAGATGAAAAGTTGTGTTGTTTCAATGGAAGTGTCTCTTCAAATAGATGTATATAATCCTATAAATAGATCAACAACTTATCATTCTATATACACCAAAAATTCAAGAACAATATTTGAATTTTATTTCTCTCCTCACTCTCTCAAATAATTTTCTACTCAAGTACTTAAAAAGATCAAAGTATTCGGGGGTAATTCTCCGTTACAAAACGACGAATTACAAACACATTTATGAGCTTATTGTATCCTGAAAGCAAATCGCATATATATCTATTGCAACGTGGTGAGAGCGAATATTGTTTTGAAGATAACGATTACGTGCCTCAACCTACTAGTGTGTTATTTTATATAGAGTCATTATTATTCAAATTATACACCAACACATGGTACCTCCAACATACAAGATTATCATTGCATATTACTCAGATAGAGTAGTTGTTTTCAAGGCAGTCATATCTAGAGGGTCGGATAATTAGTGAGAATCTTACAGTATGTACCTTCCTCGTGTTCACGCTTGAAGAGATCACCCAAATAACCGAAGACACAATATAACAAGCTGAGTTAGGGGGAGAGATACGCCCACGATGACTGCGGGTTAAGGCAGGGATGACCATGGTAAGGTCAGTTTGTTGGGGGGCGGGGGGGAGCCTTTGCCTCTTGGATTATTCAGTTTTTGATGCTTTGTGAATACGGGTCGATTGACCTGGACAAAAGGATATAAATTCTGAATCTTTATTGATTTAAGGACTGATTGATAAACATGCCCTTCTTTTCTTGTCACACACCCCTAAATTAGCTATAAGGGCTCACAAAGACTTACAGCAAGAGAAGATTCAAATTGCAGGATATATATTTTCTTACACATACAAGACTCAGAGATTGATGATTATGAGTTAGTATGAAATTTTATTATGTGTCTTTTAAAAATTAAATTCGAAGTGGGGGATTGTTGGAATATTGTTTTCAAATTATTTTGATTATTATTTAGAAAATATTATAACTATTTAAAAATGTAGGAGGATGAATAATTATGTCATTTCGTCATTAGGTGCATACTTGTCCGAGCGTTGTGTATTTAACAAAAGATGTAAATAATAAAATGGTGTAATTATTCGTGAATAATCACAACTAGGTGTAATTAACCTATAAATAGGTGTGATCATTGTTATTTTGAAGATAAGTCTTTTTCCTGCATTTTTTTTTTCTACCCAAAAATCTGTCATCTTTCTCGCTTGCGTAGACAAGAGTTCATATTCTGGACAATGAATAATTATGAAGTAACGCATACCCGCCCCACATAAGGAGAAAAGACACACGAATGAAAGAACTGAGCAAAGTGGCTGGCATAGAAGCCTCGGGGAGTGCGCGCAAGACGACGGAAGATTTTTATGGGGTTTTCTTCAAATTCTTCCGGAACAAGTCCAAGCAAGAGCACTAGTATACCTATAATAACAGATGGTGGGTTGCGACCCGACTATTTAAAGTCAAAGTGATCGGGATTATTTTAAATATCAATTAATTTTTAAATAAAAATTAATTAATAATATACTTTAAAATATATTAAAACTCAACAAAATTGCAACACATATTTTGACAATCTTCGACATAACTCACAATAATTGGAGAGAATGAATTTGACGGTTGAACCGACAACTAATAGCTTAAGTTATGGTTCAATTAGTTGGGTTCAATAATTATATTAATAGTTCCATTCTAACTCATATGCTATCTAAGAAATCGAAAAGATCATGGCATTCACATACTAGGAGGAGTAATTTGATGACATTGGGACTCACATGTGAAGGAAGATATTGTTAGCGTACTATGTGAGTTGACTCAATCCCATAGTTCTTGTCAATTTTGAATTGGAATACTTATCATGTCAACTCACATACTACCTTAACAAATCTCTCAAATTGTGTGATTTCCAACATTGCTCAAATTGATGTCCATAGAGTGTAAAATATGTCACGATCTATGAGTCATATCTTTAAAACTTGTTAGGAGCACAAAGATTTTGAATGTTGTAATATACTTGTTGAACCCAACTTTGCCCAAAAATATTATTCCCATGTTTGATTTTATTAAGAAAGCATGCACATTTGTTTGATTTTATTAGGAGCATGCCAGTTAATAGTAGTTGAATGTATAATTTTGTAGTACCTTATAAACTCTAGAGGAGTCGGGATCCAAAAATATAAGATCCCTTCTTTTATTGATAATTAAATAATACCATTGGATTAGAATTTAGTAAAATTTGAAATAAAATTTGTCAAAATTCAAATATAATTGATCATCGTCAATTCTTATAGAAATGAGTTAACTAGTTACATGTCAAATTTCTGTCAATATCCAATTACTCCCATACAAATACAATTTTTTTGGCATTTTTTTATTTAGTTAAAATGGAGACAGATATAACTTAGACAGCAACAAGTCAGAGAACTAAGTTCTTTACAACATCAAATGATAAAAGTTGCTCCAAACACGTAGGAGGATCCCAAATAAAATAAATCTCAAAAGAGCTATTACATCCCATGTTAGCTAATGTGTCTGCGCATCTGTTTTTAAAACTATTTTTTTTTTTGAGAATGCATAAAATCTCATTTATGTTATGATGAAAACAATAAATTAAAAATATTATAATATTCTATGATACTAAAATATATATTTATCTTTAGTTTTAGAATATATTAAAAATGAATAATTATCTCTTAGTTTGAAATGATATAATTGAGGCAAAATAAAAATCAGTAGCTACACATCTAAGAGTTTATTCTTTCAATTTTCAAACTCAATGTGCAATAAGAAAATTAACTTGAGCTCTTAATTATATATACATACACTTTTCATACATGCAGTGTTGTCAAAATTTTGTCTTTTGATTAATTAGGTACGCTGCATAGTCCATTGACTTTGTCAGAGGAAGAAAGGAATAATACCATGGCCACGAATTTGAAGGGATCATGGTTGGTGTCAAAACACGTTTGTAAACGAATTGAATGCGCTACTCTAATCTGGAGGGAGGATCAGGTATCAATATTTCTTCTGGTTCTGGTCTTCATGGTGGACATTCACCTGGATGTCTAGCCTATTCTTGTTCAAAGGCAGGTGTTAACACCGTGACGGAGGTATTATTATTGGACATATGTTATAAGTACTTAGTATGTAATCCTATTTATGACTGACATAATTTGAATTTTTTTGTCAAATAAACTGTTTTCTGAATTAAAATTTATATTATTCCCTATATATATATATATATATATAGTGAAATTATAATCGTAAGAAATTATGTGAAATATATTAGCAACTCCAATGTTGTGCGTTGAAAGCTTAATAAATTTGATTAATTAGTAACTTTAAACTTAGTCTATCTGGCCAAAAAATAAATAAATTGTAGTAGTTTAGTTTTAGAGCTTGATAATGACAGGTAAATGGCTACAACTTTGGAGTATTATTAAATCTTGGTAACGACAGGTAATGGCTATTGAATTGGGGAAGCACAAAATAAGAGTGAAATCAATATGTCCCGGAATATTCAAATCTGAAATCACGCAGGCTCGGAAAAGTGGGTTGGAGGGGTGTTCCACTGAGAAACTTTGGCACATCAGATCCGGCTTTAATTAACATCACTTGTACGATACTTGGTACACGAGTCATCAAAATATGTGTCTGGAAATTTGTGCTCATCAAAAAATTTCATTCATGCGCCATGATCAACATGAAATCATAAAGAAAGGTAAGAAGAGATTTTTTTTTTTTTTAGTTTTTTTATATCAATTTTAGAGTATGAAGCCAATTTTAATTTTATTCCAACTTTAAGTACTATATTAATTATAATAGGGAGTATGTCTTTATTTATTTATTCGATACATTTCTTATATATCTAACATTATGATATATGTTGTTATTAGATATCTAACAATTCCAAGCTTCATTTTAGATTAAACAAAGTATATTCAACTATTGAAAATCTGGTAACTACATTTTGACAAGTGTCCTTCACGTTACTCCTATACCATTATTTCTATCTTTTGATAAAGTAGCAGTGGTTTGGTTGAGAACGAAATCACCATCATCAATGTGGGGGGGAAGATCAGATGCTCATTTTAATTAGTTTATTAGCAGGAAGTGGCTTGGAATCTTTATCATGGCTTTATTAAATTATTCTTCTTTATGTTTCACTCGCACGGGTCAGTTCACTCAAAGGCACATCAAGTGAGTAATGTAGCCTATTCATGCATGTATAATCCAAAATGAATATTAATTCACTCTCTTTGCTATCAAATTGGAGGGAAGCAGACATATAAGGAATATATAAAGTCATCTTTTAGCATCTTCACCCGTTTGAAGATAATGATCGTGATAGGATATTATTGTCCGTCGGAGCCAGATTCGTGAAATTGATTTTTCTCTAACTAGGAGGTTGAAAAGGCATACATAATTTGGGGTTAAAGTGGAGGTTCCACAAAAATGTTATTGAATAGATCCAAAGAATTTTAAGCATGCTCAACTTTGCTTAGAGTTTTGAAATAATGCAAATGTTCGATGAAAATGTTACACTATAAATAATGTTGATTGTTAGGATGTGCTCGAATATGTAGACTACAAGAAGTCCCCAAGTACGATTATGCAATATTAAGCAACGAGGATTCTATTACTAATTCCTGGACTTGGGGAAATAACAAATCCATTTATTTATTTATTCCGGATAAATCACTACCTGCTAGTTGATTTATTTATTATATGCTAATAACAACCATCGGCTTACACTTGGATTTGTCCTCTAAGTGATTATTGCAAGTTCAGAGTAACTTTGGCACAATGAGAGCACCAATGACAACCAGGCCTTTCTTCCAAGCGGAACCAGTCTCCATCAGAGAAAAGTTGATATCTCCACACATCTTTGGTGCCTGAAATTGTCCGACAGTCAGCCCTATAATTCGGTTCTTTGGCTCTTCCATCAAATTTTGTTTGGTTTCTTGCTTTGTTCCATCTGGAAGAGTAAGGATAAGATTCACTGGAGTAGTAATATTAAGAGTATCTTTCAACATCACCACAAATTGCACCTCATACTTCAATCCTTCTGTGAGCTTCTGCGTGTCGTACTTTCCATCAATCTGTAGCCAGCAGACCTCAAGTAATTCGGCTTCCTCAACGAGATCACCACTGCAAAATAATTAGAAACTCAGAATACGTTGGTTTAAGGAACTTCAAATTTAAAAAACAATATTTAATTATTGTTTCAAAAACTCAGAATAAATTGTCGGCATCGGTTTAGGTATTGGTCTGCATGCTATGCAGTAAAAGTAGCTTACACAAATTACTTACCCATTGCCTTCTTTGATGTCAGTCCACTTCCAATAACGAGGATCTGAGCCCCAGATGATCGAGAGATCCCTTGCACTTAGCTGCCCCACAAGACTCTTAACAAAGCAAGTGACATTTGCGTTATTAGTTGTGTAACATGAGTAGGTATTCAAAAATATATGGAGCATAAGTTGTGGTGAATTTTGTATTGTTAAGAATGCAAAGTTACCCGCATCAAACATATTTAGCTTTTTGACACTCAATATACAATCTTGGAATGCTATTCTCTAATTTTGTAAGACTTACGGGTTTGTCTTGTGCAATAAAATGGAGCTTCTTACTTTCTTGAGCTTGAGACCATAATGATTTGGTCTCATCATGGCAGCAGAATGCATGTGCCATCTCCTTGATGCCAAAATTCTCCTTGAGATGTGTTATTTATACTGTATTATACAGCGCAGTTAGGTATTTTGTTTGACATCTATTTTGAATCTCCATGAACACTATCTTCAAATATTCCTTGCTTTTGAAGTGGGAATCAGATAAGCGTAACGTCATGATCATTGCGGAGGAAAGATGCATGGTTTCTGTAGAAAAGTTAATGACTTTGTTCACTTGCATAACATGTTAAGTCAACAATTACTTCGAAAGCTTAAGTTGATATCATCTTAAGTTATCCTCTACTCCAAAAAACTTATGTTGAAACTGGTTTTCATTCCTTGAGGAAGAAAAGAATAGAATGAAATTCACTTTGAAATTAAGTTGGTGTAAGAATTTAATCTATAGTTAGAACTAAAATTAAATTAGAGAACGAAAAAGACGTGAGAATGACTATTCATCATGAGAGGTGTGGGTTTCCATTCCATGTTCAACCTTTATATAAAATTTCATTTTCAACTTAAATGTTAGTTAACTACATATTTTATTCTCACACTCACTCAATCTCATAATAAAATTTTATTCCACTCCTACAAGGAAAAGGAACTATACGCAATATTATGGTCTTAGAGGATCAGCAATGACATATGAACTTGAGCGAAAAACATATGGAAAAGGAGAGAGGTTCATATGGCCTCTTAAGATGCAGCGGAATGAGAATGATACAAGAAATTCAAGTACAATAATGCTAAGTGCATTAGCACATACACTAATAAATTTTCACAAGTTGATATGACAAAATAACTGCTTATGATCTCTCCCTCTATCCGCCAATTCCTCTAGCATTATGACCTTTTTATTATAATGATGTTGTCCATTGATCAAATTGTTTCATGGATTGGATTTCACTTGACTGTATACTGTTCGATTGCGTGTACTTGGAGTAGAAGTTTGGTATAAATGTATCGTCATACTATTAAGTATTTTGATTTAAGTTTTTTGAGAGGTGGAATAGAATAATCCGGTTGAAGGATAATGATCATGTGTACGTCTATAATGCATTCTGTCCCGTAATAGGTCCCACTCTTTTATCCTTTCCCTGGAGTCGATTATTATTCATAACTATTACCTTGACACCAAAAAAGAGTTCGACCCAATACTTTATTTCTGTTCTAGTTGATATTGATTCTATTGATTTTTCTCCAATAATTGAATACTTTTGTCTCATATTGTATTCCATCCATAAATTTTTTTTCTTCCCTTTGAGTTATAGTCACAATAAGAATATTAGTTCTTACTGTCCATATATTTATTATGGTATGAATTTACTGCACCAATTCGTTATATATGAATGATGAGATTCCATTGATACAGAGACAATTCCAATGGACTTATGGAAAGGTCACATTGACGTGCATCTAATTCCAATGGACTTATGGAAAGGTCACATTGACGTGCATCTAATAGGAATTGAACCTATGAATTTGCCAATTATGAGTTGGTTATAATAGCAGACTCAGATAGTCTAATGTATTGTTAATCATCCACTAATTATATTTTAACACAACCTCACAAATCACATCATTTTATATAAATTTGTTAGTATATTGTCAATGTCCATACTATTACTCATTCATGTGGGGGATTGCCGGAGATATCATTACCAATCTATTAGAAAACGTCAGCATTGAAGGTAGCAATTTTTGATGAAAACAAAATTGAGACGCATATATGTTATGGGACTGACAAATATGAAAGATTTGCATAAGGTCACATTGGAGACGAATTACACAATTCAATTTAAAAAGCCCAATACGTTTGGTACATAAATAAAGAAACATGCACCAATAAATCAGCCCACAATCCATCGTGGTGTCAATAAGCTTACTAGCTTCCTTCATAAAAGCTCAACCTGAAATTCTTTACACCCCTGCTAGACGAACTGTCATAGCATAATCAACAGTATAGATGCACATCAGCACAACTTCAAACACCAAAACAGCAGCATAAACTGTACAACATCACTAAATTACAATCGCATCACAGTTTTAACACCATTGCATATATTTACAAACGAAAGCAAACAAACTTTTGGAAATAGAAAAAAAAAAAACATGTAGCTCGAAAGGCTCCTTTAGCTCATCAAAGACTTGGATGGAAATGAAGCACTCACTATCGATGGTTAGAGGAATTGAAAAGTAAAGAATTCGAAAAGGTGAATACTCTGTTCGCATAAGACTCAAAAGAAAAAAGAAAAAACCGACTAATTTTTTCCTCCTACTTGCTTTTAAATACGTGACAACGCCCTCCATAATATTCATCTCTCATTAAAAATAAAATATTACAAGAGTTTGAATATGTGATTACAAGAAACTCTACACTTAGTGACCAATTAAAATCCTAACTTAAAGGAAAACAAATCTCTTTTCTCCAAATAAAAATATAAAATACGTAATCCATATTTGAGAAGCTTTATATGCAGCTGTAACACCTTCTATTGTTGAAATGGATTAATCCAACATTGTGGATGTTGATAAAGTCATACATGAAAGCATATATATTGATGCTAAACCAACTTCGACTGACCCTTCTTCAGTCAAAAATGATAATATGTGTATAGCAGTTGGGACAACTGACTCGCACTCTTACTTGGACGTCCTGAAAGATTCATTCATGGTTTTATGAACGTCTCGCTTTCACTCCGAAATTATAGATTTTATTAGCTCGATACAGCAAATCTTGCACATTGTAATGAACTCCTACGTTTCTCTAATGGAATTGCTAAAAGAGTAAAATACAAAAAACCATTTGTGGTTTACTTATTTTTACATTTGACCACCTATCGTTCGAAAACTATGCTTTATACATTTTTTTCAACTCGTCTCCTACTAATGTTTTTCCATTGACGTTGTTAATTTTTGTATAAAAAGACAAATTTGCCCCTTATATATCTCAGGTATGTGCTTCCTTTTACCTGTTCTTTATCGGCTTTCCTCTTATTCCTCTCGCTCCGCTGGTACATGATATGTCTAGTGTTCCATTTGATTATCTGGTGGCCTGAAGATGAAGAAATCGATGGTGGCTTGAAAGACCAAAACTTTCGAATTCTTCGGCGAAGACGACGAAGAGCCCTCCATCCAGTGACAGATTTCCTCAGGGACACAAGGGTGCTCATGCACTCCCAGATTTAAAAAAAATAAAATTGGTATATATATATATATATATATATATATATATATATATTTGAGATAAAAAAATATTTTTATTCTTTTAGAATTGTTGAGAGAGTGAGAGTCGGCTTGTTCAGTTCTTCTCCAGTTCTCCTCAAGTCTTAGACAAAACATTTTTTCTCTTTTCTAATTTTTCAAAATAACGGACTGCATCTCTGACACTGATATGGGCTTATGGATCCTAATTCTTTAGCTTTTGACTCTTAGCAGCCTCTCACAAATCTCAATCTCCCACTGCTTTAGGTGAAATTCTGTGTATTTAACTCGATTTTCTTCGCATCTTCTTTTTCTATTTGTGTTGATTACTTGATTGCATGATTAATATTATTTGTGTATTTTTTTTATTAGTTTCAATTGTTAATTTATATTTTTCAGACTTAAAGCCTTAATTTTATATGGTATAATTTGATACTATATTATAAAGAATAAGATAAGTTTGAAATTGTTAAATTAAAAAAGTAGATAGTAAAATTAAAACTTATTACTTTTTAAGTAGATAATTAAATTAAAAATTATTTATTTATTGAAACATTAATTTTGATCAAAAAATTACCAATAAAAAAAATAAAAAAAATAAAAATGAACCCCCTATTTACTATTTCTAGATCCGCCGCTGCCTCCATCACTGCCGCAAATGACGCGGTTTTCTCCTTCCTCAACTCAGAGAGTTCATCACTGATCAGAAGGTCGTAGTCATTAAACCCGACCCCACCCGCTTCACCCCTCATCTGAAATCACCTGTTTAAATTTAAGCCATTGATGCCCAGTTGGCCAACATCCTAGTTTATTCCTTATTTGACATTACGTCCTCATTTGAGGCTTCATATCTTTAGCTACAAACTGCCCAAGTTCCATTTAGTAAAGAAATTAGCGGATAAAGCTTTAGTCTTGCAACTTCAGAAGATTTATGAGGTGACAAAATTATATAAAATTCTTGGGTAAACCCTAAATTTGGAGGTATTCTATGCTCGTGGAGGATGGTGTCGTGAAATTGGCAATTGAAGCCTTTAAGATGTTAGGATAACATTAATGTCGACAAAGTCTTGTACTCGTTCAAAATGAGTAAGTCTTGTACTCTATCGTGTTCTTATTAGTTGACTTCTGATTTTTGAACTTGTCTATGTTCATCTTATATTTCTATAAGCAATTTGGTTTGATTAATTAACTTAGTTGAATTTGGGGGAAATAGTAATGGAGATTTTAGAATTGTTTATTGCCTATATATTTGTGGTTGCATATATTTAAGGTTTTTTGGTTGTCCAAATTTTGATGGTTGCCAATATTTAAAGTTGTTCAAAATTTTTGGGGTTGTCAATATTTAGGAATGTGTAGGATTGATGTGCAAAATTGTTGCCCAGATTTTTTTTATTGGTTGTCAAGTTGCCCAAATTTTGTTTGTTGCCTATATTTAAGGTTGCCCAGATTTTTTGTTTGTTGCCCACATTATACCCAGATTGGGAAAAGATAGTGTATAATTAAGGTTGCCTTGGACCAAAAAAAAAAGAAGAAAAAGGATAATTAAGGTTGCCCAGATTGGTATAGGAAGTGCTATGTTCTTGAAATAGTAGTATGGTATGCTAGGCAAGTGGTCTTTTGTTATATATTAGTTTCGAGGACTTTTTGGATATTTCAGCAACAAATATGACCTTTGGGGTCATAACCATTCTCGTTCTAAAGAGTGGGTTGCACTTACTGTGAAACTAGACAGAAATGATGTCACGTATATTTAAAGCACATGTAATGAAATTGTAATTTTTTTTGAACGATAGGTGGTGAAACATAAAAATGGGTAAACCACAAATGATTTTTTGTATTTTTAGAATAGGTGAAGAGGTAAATGACTAAGTGTTTAAGTTAAACACTGTGTCTTTGTTGTTCTTTATGTATGTAGTTGATGTAAATTATTTAATAGGCAATGAAATAATATTTATAGTTGAATATGGTATTGGAGCAAATTCATTTGTGTATGATTCAACAATCCACATGATTTATGTCATCCAATATAAATAGTTCACGTATTTGTCTCAAAATTACGTCACACATGAAGGGACATGTTAAAATTTAAATAGATTCCACATCTGATAATTAAATAATGAAGACTACTTTATTCATTGTCAATGAGTTTTGGGCTAAAGAAAACCTCATGTCTATCGTAGTCTGAGAGCAAGTTTATCTTCGGCCAATTGAAGTACAACTATCTCAACATCAATTCTTCCCACTTGCAGTCCATTTTCTTATGGGTTAATAATTATTTTTCCATCTTACTAACTTATCATCTGGGCCAATAAGTTGCTCGTGGTTTATTAGATTGTTTCTAGGTTGGGCTGGGCTTGTCCTCTGACTAACTTATGGACTGTCTTGCATGGATCTCAAATACATACATACATACATATTGGGTACCTTACAAAAGTATAAATAGTATAATAATATATTTATTGACTAGGGCTAACTCTTCTTATAACCAATTGAATTTGAGCTGGCTCTAGCAACACACCATGCACAAGTGACTATCGGCATAGAGACAAAATCAGCATCAGCATCAACATATGCATATATTTATATTGAGGCATATAGATATAAACAACATTAACAAAGTACTAGGGAAAACGTTTCTAGCCAATGAGAAGTAGTGAGAATGACATCAATTTACACATCACTAGCTTAAGACCAAATTTTAATTTCAAAGTTATAACAATCATAATAAAAGGAAACAGAATCATATCGTACCTTGCCTCAAGCAATTCAATTGGAAACTGACCGCGACACACAAACACCCAAGGGAGTATGAAAATCTGGGAAGTCGAGAAGTATGCGCTCCGAGATTTGGAATCCTCCATGGATTGGAAAAAGACTCTCCTTGTAGCTAAAAGCGCTGAGACTTCCGAATTCAAATACATTTGCTAATCTTCTTCCAAAATAAACAACATCCGCTGTTTCTGGATTGTACGTTGCCAACATGGAAGTGGTTGTTCTGAGAATGTACGTACGGCCACCGTTGATTTTTACATACCCAAGAGGATAATCTACTTGTAAAAAGTGGGATGCAACATTCACATATTTTGTCCAACCATATGACTCATCCTCCTTCATAAGTAACCACATTTCAACCGGATCCGAAATCTTACTTGGTAACACCACCAAACCCAGTTGAGAATTAGATGTACCATAGACATCGGACTCGTAAAGTTGTGTGCCCTTCGGAGAATTCCGACCTAGGGGTGTCTTTATCCCTCTGAAGACCTCAATACCCATGTCAAATACAAGTATACTGAGATTATCCATTGATAGCCAGTAATTATTTCCATTCAAGAAAATATTTTGACAGTTCAAACCACATTAAAGGTCGTTGAATTCAATGGCACTGATATCAGAGGAATTAGAAGCTAGAGGCCTCCAAAGATTAGACTCAGCCGACTCGGCAGACATCCAAGGGTTCCGTACCAGTGGCCGTCGTCATTGTCATTCGTATCCAAATCACCTTAAACTGTTTTGTCTGGGGATCCAACCCAAATCCAAACATGTAAAAATAGTGCAGATAATCCAACTGCTTAAACTCATGTAGGGGCCGGAATTGTCTTGTAGCTGGGTTCCATATAGCCATGCGGTGATTGCGGGACCATTCAACAGTAGCCAATAGCAAAAAGCATCCGTTTACAGGACCAAAACATTGTAAGGAACGTCGATGAAACCCTAAAAAACTGAGATCACCATATACAGATGGGGAAACCACTTGCTATACCACTTGCTGTGTTTGTTTTGAAGAATTAGATGAGGGAGTTTCCCTTGGTGGTGGAAGTGCTCCAAACAAAAATTGTTGGTTTTGATTAGGGCGCACCACGACTTGCTCACTAACTTGAATCGTAGGACGGACTTAACCGGCAGCCTACACAAAATATCAGGTACGATATCTTCTGGCAGACCTGACTCCATGATCAACAATTCAACACAAATTGCAAGCGTAGAGAAAACGCCACAACTATCTTATAAACGTAGTGTACTCCTTAAATGGCACAGAGTATATGATCCGAACCTGGAAAGGAACCCTAACATTGATAGGGGAAATTCTCATTCTACTAGGATGGAAGGTATGTTAAATTACTAGCCGATGGACTGGTTGTTTATATTTTGGGCTTCTATGGTCGGATTGCTGCTGAAAATCCTTGAACCACAATTGTCAAGCCTCTACCATATTGACGCACAATCATCTATATTCTTGCTAAAATTATAACATCTGTAACTTTTAAATCAACTAAAATAAAATAATACTTGAAATGAACTAAAAATATTAACATAGGTAAACATTTATTGTGGCCACCTTTCAAAAAAGCTTAAACATTACAAATATGCCTCAACCATAGTCACACGCATCATTCGACTGGGTTGTCGACCTCTTGACACAAAAAAAAAATTATTACCTCAATGGATCGCAGTTATAATTTAAAAAAAAAAAAATCACGAAGAAAGACCAAGTGTCAAAGTAGTTAATATTACATAGTTGGACGAAAAGGGAGGTTAATTACAGTCAAACATTCTTCTAGAAATTCACACAATCATACTCAACATTAATTTAAAAATATTTAGTATAATAGTTTTATTATGTAATATTGCTTACATGTTATAACTATCTAATAAGAATATGCCACTAAATTAGAATTTTTCTTGTTAGCGTAAAGGCTAGTCAAACCCACTAATTTTATCAACATCAAAATTTTGACATGACCTAATTGAATAGTTAAAATGACACATCTTTAGATAATTATGTTATGTAAACAATATGATATGGTGAAACTATTATACTGAATATTTTCTCTAACTTTCAAGACATTTGGCCCGTAAAGAAAGACTATATGTCAAAATAGTTAATAATATATATTCAAGTAAAATAGTTAAGCAATTATGTCAATTGGTCATATGATTTACTATGACTACATTATTAAAAGATCACTTGCCAATAAAACCAGAAAAATTACAATTCAAATTATCCATATACATTTCAAAATCAACTCCCAAATAAAACTTTAAAATCATAAAATAAATTTAAATTATATCAAACAACAATTTATTATTAAATTATATTCCAAATGAGGAATTGAACTCATCAAATTGTGTCAAACTACATTCCTGTTAGACAGCCATTTGTTGAACATTTCCTAGGCATAATTTTCCTTCCAATCAATCCACTCATCTCTACTTTCAATTCCATGGTCCCAATGTACGTAGTTAGGCACGACAAATGGATGGTTAAGGATGAATTTAGATGAACATAAATGGATTTGGGTCTATTAGGATTGGATTAAAATAAATTGAATATTACGTAGTTGATAAATGAATCAATATAAATGGATATGGATAACTTATATCAACCTTAAATTTTATATATTATTTTTTGTATGTTTATCGAAAATACATTAATATACCCCTTCTTGAGAAGTTTTCAATGTCATAGATTTAATGGTGTAAAAATCTTATAATTCCAATTGCATTTGAATCTTGAAAATGTAGGAAGAAGAATATAAGGAAAGAAAAATAAAATAACCTATAGAAAAATGCCACATGGTAGCAATTTGTTGTATGATGAACCTGATGAATACTCATCTTACTAAGTTAGTGTTCTCCTGAATAACTCCACATATAAATTACATGTGTTTAACTATACATATAGCTACACATATAATTAGAATATGTTAATTAGTTCAACCACTAATTATCAAATTAAATCATGAATCTCTCTACAGTATTTCAATCAATACCTATTTAACATTGGATGATTTTGAACAATTATTGGATTGTCATCTATTTTGCCAGATCTATACGTAGTCTTGCATGTGTTCCTCTTCTTTGGCTTCAGGTTCTGGTTTTCATCCAATTAACTTTCAAGTAGATGAACAACCATCTCCCCTCTTACGAAATTACAGGACACAAACAAAAACAAACCCAAAATATCTTTTAATGACTTTCTTTGCAGAATATGTTTAGTATCAAATAGCTCTTCCTTAATTGTAAGTTGGTGGCCGTGTCTCCAGTCATTCAAATGGTATCTTTGCCCTCAAGCCTTCCCCATTGATGTATTAGCATCTCACAAGTAGTAATAACCTAAAAGTAGGACACCCTGTTATTATAAATAAGAATTAGCTAAGGAATGAAGTTCTATAATTATTTGAGTGTAAATTTTTTTTATCACTTGGATCTGTCAATGGATCAAGTATAATCAAAGCATTCCTTTAAGTTGGAATTTACAAAGTTTGACAAATATTAATTGTTGGGTTTGTTACAAAATTAATGTTATAAATAATTAGAATTAATAGTTGATGTTAAAAGGAAATTTGTAGAGCTCTGTGAGAGGTTTCCAATGATTCAAGAATCATAAAATTCTATAAAGAATTGAGAGAGATATGATATTTCAAATTGGGTATGTTAGAAAGAATTTATGAACAAATTAAAGAATATTAAATGCTTTGTCCCACATTGAAAACATAATAAACTATTCACTAGTTTATAATTATGAATGCATCAAGTACTTCTAAACTAGTTTATAAGTATAAATGCATCAAGTACTTCCAAGTGAGAAATAAAGGGAAAGCAATGCATTAAGTTTTAACCACCCACAACGATTTGAATGCTAACATTAAGTTAATCATTTCTTTTTATAATACAATTTTTGAATGCTAACATTAACATCTGTTAATCATTTCTTTTATATATAGTTTTTGATTACTTAGTAAATCTGTATTTCTAAGTAATATAACAGATTTATTCTGTTGCTTATTTTATCTTGGGAGACATTTCGTTAGACTCCGTGCAACAATTTGTAGAGGACGAAAATTGTATAAAGGAAAAAGTAACCATCATTCAACTTAGGCTAATTAAACCGACGTTCATTTGCAGCAGTTCAACGTCAACACAAGGTTTTCAACAACAGATTTTCAACACTTTACACTCTCGAGTTGTGGACAGAACTTTCGCAACCAGGTAAGATATATGTGAACGGTGTATTCTGGTTGGACACACCAAGAGAAGATTGGTAGATATATCTCCATTCTTTGACCGGTACCTAGGTTTGTCCTCGTCAAGGACTGGTATCTTTATGCAGGTTCCACCCAGACACCTAATTAATTCTACAAGTATGACATAGCATACATATTAGTTAGACTTTTAGTAACTAAATGTTGTCCAGAATTCTAATGTAGAATCAGTCTATCTTAAACCACTTCCACTTAAAGAACAGTGGTCTCCACTCTTCAGGGACATGCTATGGTCACTATCAGAAGAAGGGAAATTAGCGAAGGAATTTTCAGTGATGGACTCTATTCCCTCGCCTTATCTTGTTGAAGTGACGGCCATCCGTTGCTCCTTTCTCCTCTCGCAGTTTTCACAAGAGCCAGGAGCCCAGGAGGCCCACCGCCGACTTCTTAATGGGCTACCGAAGATGTTGGATTAAGAAATATTTCGCAGGCGAATGTTTTTAAAAAAATTTTAGGTTGATATATATATATTATCAAAGTATATATTCTTAAATTGATATGTTAATTTGAATATATTTGTGTTTTCTTATTTAATTGGTGTAAGTATTTTTATTTATTATTGTAACTATACTTAATTTAACTTAATTTTGTATCATTAGGCTGACTTTATTTAATTTTTTCTATATTTATATTAATAGTCTTAGTGAGCTCAAATGTGTAGATAGACGTTCTTTTTTTTGGCAAGATATTATTAATTATTAAAATTAATTTTATGTTTGTTTTTTATTGAAATATTTAATCGAAAATTGACATGTCATTTTAAAAAGAAGTGTATTTTTTATGGGGCTCGGGTTAGATTTTTTTTTTTTTTTGGTGTCTTTTATTTTTTATAATTTTTTTCAATTTAAAGAAATTCATAGAATGGTTGCAGCATTGAACCACAGCACCAAACTATCACTTTGTTGTGTTTTCAGGTTAAGTAGTTCTTTAAAACCTGATGCTTTTGAGATACAGTATTTGGTTTGCCGAAAATGCCTTTCGGGTGCATTTTGAACTCAAGGGCCTAAACATGCCCCAAAAGCCATTAAGCAAAAAAAATGCACTTAATGTGTTTATTTATGTACATATCAGTCCAGTTTTCTGACACTTCCAAAAAAAAATTTAAAAAAAAAATAAAAATTTCAACAGTCTCAGTACTTTTAGAATCCAGCAGATTAGGTTGCAGTCTTCGAAGTTTTGTTTTGATTTGATTGATTTTTTCCTAATATTATCATATTTAGTTTTGCCTTGATAGCTGGGGAAATATTGTTTATAGTAACCCAATGATTAGCCGTAAGAGATTTTGCATCTTTATATGACACCCAGATTCAAAGCATGAAGATCCAGGACGAATGTTTGATCTGAACAAGTAATGAGAATCTTCTTTTACAAGAGAAGAAGATTGAGGATTTGAATATCCTTTATCAACTACTACTACCTGGTTCCAAGTGGAGAATATTTATCTATGGTGCATATACTTTGGAATCTAGAATATACATACCATGGCTTTGATCATATTTTCTTCATGAAGCTCTTATTTGTTAGTAATTACTAACAGCACAACTGGAACCAAACGAGCTATAGCCCAATTGGTAATCATCCCTTTCTTCCAACTAATAGATCGGCGATTCAAACTTAGCGGTATCATTTGATATTTGAAATTTCAAGAGATTTGTTTGAAGTACAAATGTATGTGTGGATGTGTGTTATATTTCGTAAGTCTATGGGTGATTAACTGTTGGGGTTGTTTATAAATGTACACAAAAAAAAAGAAAAAAGAAAAAAGACACAACATAACATAACTGAATAAACATATACAAAATCGAAAGACAACAATCACACAAGAAAACAAAAAATTAATGTCAACCATTATATGGAAATTATAGGGGTTGGGATATCACTAATTTCTAAATATAATACGAAACTAGTACACATCTGTGTACTTATATAATGAGTACAAGGAAAATCTTAATTCACAGAAAAAGACAAAGTTACCCGTAGTAGCAAGACTCCCACCAGCTCACCAGGGAGGGGGACTTCTGATTTGCATAGTATAATTTGTCATTCCGGATAATGTGTCATCCTTTGTTTTCACAATTCTCCTTTCAGTTATTTTTAAGTATCTCTTTAGAGGCATACACATAGATAAAGAAAATCAATTATTGTTTCATTGAATTGAGTACAATATGTATAAAATGTATATAATGAGGAGAGAGATTAAAGAAAAAGAATTTCTTACTGGAGTACTTATTGTAAAAATGAAGATAAATAAATTAAAAAAACCATGCATTTAATTTTACTTCGGAATTTACAAGCAAAACTTAAATAAAAATAACTTTTTTTTTAACTCTAAAACGACATTTAAAAAGGAATAGACTGAGTATAAACCATATCCTAATACTTTTTGTAAGATCCTTATGCTGAAAATGAAAAAATTCTTCTCCATTTTAGCTTTTGTTGAATAGTACACTTAGGTAGTATGCAAGGCCAGAAAAGTAATAGCAAGATCCACTTTATGTGTTGGGGATTTAAAGAAAAAAATGCACCCACATTTCTTCATCATAGGCTTAATTTACATTATGGTTTTAGATCAATCTTGTTTCAAAATTAAATATTAAAATATTATCTGAAACACATAAATTAATAATTATATATAAAATAAAATATTCAAAAGCCGATAATCAGTTTTTTTGGGTAATTATAAATTTCAATTATTTATTTTAACGTCCTGGTGGCTGGACCACATTAAGCATTCAGTTATTAAGTTAGGATATTGGACTTCAAATTTTTAATACAATTGGGCTTAGAATTTTCAGTAACTTAATTTATTAAGTGTCTAGATTTTGAGTTAATAAATAAACTTAATTAGCTTGAAACCTAATGCATTCAGATTAAGCTACTAAATTGGGTTATCAATAGGGCTGAAAGTAGAACCAAAAGGTTCGGGCTCGATTCGGAATCGCTTGGCAAAAATTTAGATTGAGCTCGATTCAAATTATTAACGAGTAGAAAAAGAGCATATATTAATGTTCGGATAATTTAATCAAACCTTATTAAATTACTTTTTTCTATTGATATTCGATGTAACTCGTTCGAAAACTATGACAACCCGTATTTTCAAAATAAGGATTATGTAAATTATTATTTTGGAGGATGGAAAATGATATTTAAGAACATTAGATGCACGGTCAAAATATTTGGAATTGAAAGAATGCAATTTTTACTAGTGGAGTATTAAGGATTTATTGAGGTCAAACTAAACTTTGACCATTGCCTGAGAATTTGGATGGAGGATCAAAATTTTAAATTATTTTTATTATTGTTGTTCAAGTATGCATAAAGGAAAAAAAAAATTAGTGATCATTTTATGAATTATTTGGTAACAAGTGTATGGGAAAAATAATAAGTGTTACATGGGCTTGTGGAATTGCAAAGTGTATTACAAAAATATTTCTAGGGTAATTATGGAAGTGGTGGCTGGCACTATTGGTTGTGGGGGGAATATTGTATGAGCAAATGGAGTGGAAATGGATGAAGAAATGTGACACATTTGAAATCATTAATTAAGTGGTATGGAAAGGCTAAGGAAGTGGCCACTTGGCCATTTTATGGATCAAGCAATACATTAAAGTTACAAGGGAGCTACTTGGAACTATAAATTAGGAGTTACTTGGCCACCTTTGTGGCCAACTTTTTCACCCACCACACAAGCATATGGCAGGGGAGAGTTTACGCCCAAGTTGTTTTACTTTTTTTGCTCCTAGAGAGAGAAGAGAGAAAAATCAAGAAAACAAACGAAGTCCCTAGCCAAAAATTTATGCAAAAATCCTTGAAAATCCATATTAACCTAGATCAAACCCTAGTTAACTAAGAAAAACTCCAAATGACTTCCAAGATTTCATAAACCTAGTATTAGTTGAGAGTTTAAGTAATCTTGGATGGCCGGATTGTGATGGAAGCAAAGGAGTTGAGCCTTGAAAAGCCTAATTCATTTGGAACACAAGATCAAAGGTTTACTTATTGAACCCTAGCTCATGATTCTTATAGTTACGCTAATAATTATGTTGATGATTGATCAAAAAGCATAGATGAGGTTGCAATTGGTATATTGCATGATTTGTTGGTTGGATATATTGAGGAGGATGGGAACCTCATGTTTTAGGCTATCGGATTTTGTTGATATTGTGGGAATTGGGAAAGGGAATAAATTGATCATGGCATAAAAATTATATTTTAAGAATGATATAAAGTGTTAAAGATGGTATGATTATACTTAGGAATTCATATATGAGCTTAGGAAGGGATTTAAGGGAGTTATGGAAGTTTTCACAAAAGTTACAAATTTGAAATTTTGGTTCTGCAGCCCTAATCCGAATTTTGTAGAAAAATATGGGTACTTCCAACGGAATCCAAACGTTTTCTGGAAGTACTTTAATATGTTTACTTGATACCCAAAAAGTTTCATAAATTTTGGAGTTCATTTGGTATTTTAATAAATTTCCGAAAAGGGACTAATGTAACCTTAAGCAGAAATAGAGCAACTGGAACTCTGCTTTGACTTTGAAAGGCTATATCTTTTTCACTACAAATCTAAATTGAGTTATTCAAGAGTCTAAATTAATATACTGAAGTCTAGTTTCTGGAAAGGTCGAGTATTGTAACACATGAATTTTATAGAACTAGTTATACCTATTTGAGTCCAAAGGGTACATAACTGAAAATACATAAATTTGCCCAACTTCAAGAAATGATATCTCCTTCATAGTGACTCAGAATTTGGAGATTCATGCGCTCGTGTGAAGCTCTGAAAGTGAATAATTTGGTCATGATGGGCAAAGTGTTGAGAGGATTGTTTAGCATGATTTGAGCGTATATAAATTTAATGAACTTTTTAGACCCGAAATAAGACATTAGGAGGTTAAAGGCATCAAGTGAAATCAAAAGTTATGGGAATTAGTAAAGTTACTAACTTAATATATCATTTATGGTTATAGGAAGTTGTTTAAAGGTTGAAAGAAGTGCAAGAGTTGGTAAAAGTATTCCCAGAAAGTAAGTTAAGGTAGCAAGACAAACAAGTGCATCTTTTGCCCCACTTTTACGTACCATAAAATGTGAAATGTGATGAACATAGCATTGAATGTCATGAATGCTTGAATTACTTCTATGTGCATATAAAGTGGCATTTTGTGTTGGCAAATATTTTGAAAAGATTTGAATTGATAAATATTTTGAAAAGAATTTGAAATGTGCATGATTATGAAAGAGGAATTAATTTGAAAATTTTTGGAATAGTGCATGCTTAGGAAAGAAAATTAACAACGAAAAGAAAACATAAATATAATCATAAAAGGGTTAAGTCTATGAAACAGATTGGGCGAATGAGAATGGTTCAGTCTATAAAACAGGCTGGACAAATGAAAAATGAAACCTAAAATCAGGAATGAAATGTAAAATGAGAAACGAATCATGAAATGTGAAATTTTGAAATTAAATGTTTTGTGTGCATTCTGAAGTAAGGATTTGTATTACGAAGTGTTTTGAAATGTTTTGATTAATATCAATGTGTTTTTGTGTGTTAGGGAGATGTGCTTACTGAACATTAATTGCTCACCTTTGCTATGTTTAAACCATTTTTGCAGATACTTATCTAGAGCGATAATGAAGCAGAACTGGGGATTTGTCTAGCCCAAGGGCGAAGGCGAAGTGAGTTGTTGAACTGTAATTATTGTAATGAATACTTTCTAATTGTAATTATTTTTCGCTGCATCACGACAGACTAGGGACAACAGTGTATATCCTTGAAGGGAATTATTAAGGAAATATATTTTTGACACTTGATTAAGTGAATGGAAGTAGTTGGAAAGTTAGGAGTGTCATAAAAACTTCAAATTACTAAGGCTCGATTCGTTTTCATACTCAGTTCGATAGTTAAATGAGTTATACACGAGCTTTATTTCAAGCTCGATAATTTATACGAGTAGAATCTGAGTAAGTCATATTCGACTTGATTTGACTCATTTTCACCCCTAGTTATCAAACACATCGTAAGTACAGTCCTAGTACTCTTTTGAGTTTTACCGATATTTTGATTTCTACAATGGAGCTTAATTAAGTTAACAATGTTAAAATCATGAAAAATTATTATACAAGGGGTCTCACACTTTATATAATAGATAATACGCACACACTATGCCTACCACTATACAATTAAAAAAATAAGAAAAAAATATATTTGTGAAATTAATGGAGAAAAATACTGTGTCATTATTTTTATCCTCAACTTCCATATTTTCTCGTTTGTTTTTTCACATGTAACTATACAAAATAGAATTTTAAATAGAATAAACTGCCTAAAACCATGAGTTTAAAAAATCTAGTCTATCATGGAAGGATACATATAACTTATTTTTTTTCAATATTTCTCACGTGAAATAGTAATTTAAAATTTTTTTTTTTGCAGTGTTTCATAATAAATTTATTTAATTTTTTTTCAAGCAAAAGATCCAAATGATGTCTTAAGGCTTAAAAAATTACAAATTTCACCAAAAAGAGTGATGCAAAATCCAAATGAATCCTTAAGTTTTTACCAAAAGGAAGTTTTACCAAAAAGAAGTTAACTTTCGGAAAATCCAAAAGCATCCATAAGGTTTCATCGTTTCTCGTGGGTGCTATATATACTAGTCCAATTGGCACATACACTATATGTTATGGACAAAAAAAATACATTAGAAGAAGATATTTATTGCTAATGCACTTTCATTGTGAATTTTAATTTGGAGACGAGAAAGAGTTTTAACCATAAAACAAAATTGTAGAGGTGGAAACGTTAGCTAGAAAACATTTAAAATTTTTACTGCTTTGTATAACCCTACCAAGGGTTTCTTAAAAATCTTCCAACATTATAATATAGATATAATAAGCATACACACACACACACACACACGTGTGCATGATGCGGGTGGTCCCCTGATATCAGAGCTACGGTGGATAAATCTTGGGCCGGTGAGCCTTTTCGATGCACACGATGACGATTCGGGATTTCATGAACTATTATCTCTCAAAATATATGCAATGATGATGGAAGCGCTTACATAAGGCTTTGATGGTTTCGACGGAAGAATTAATATTCTGCGATGGTTAAAGAGAACTATATCACTGAGGGGAGCTATTAATGAATGTATCATAGCATTACATGTAAGTTCAAATCTTCACGAAAGAAAGCTCTTCATTGATTGTTACAGATTCCTAATCTTCACTTTTCTTTTCTCCAACTTTCTTCCTTGATATTCTTTTTCTGTATAATGTAAACAGTGAAAATAGTTAGTAAGCCGCACTTAATTTCCTAAAAAGGGATGAATATAGCATCCATTTATGGAGATTAATGAATGTATCAGAACATCACGTGTAAGTCCAAATGTTCACGAAATAAAGCTCCTCATTGATTGATGCAGATTCCACCCTTTACTTTTCTCCAACTTTCTCCCTTGATATTCTCTCTCTATAATGTAAACAATGAAAATAGTTAGTCTCTGAGCGTGTGTGCGTGTGTGTGATTCTTATCCAAGCTCCACGTTCCTGAAAAGGGATGAATATAGCATCTATATATGGAGATAAGAACGAATCAATGATATGTGAGATTCCTTTGTCCGTGGGTCTGCTTAAAACATATCGAGAAACCAAATTAAAAGAGACTGTTAGCATTGAGAAGATGACACAACTTGTTCAGCAAGAAGAAAGTGTTAGTGGATCTTGTCCAATTCATAGTTTATTTATGCTTCACTGTTATATATTCCTTGTTTCCATTCATCATAGATAGAATATTAATGTTAACTTTCGTTGCTTGTTCAGAGCATTGTGCCGCAACTGAGTGCAAGGGAACTTTCATATGGTCCACAGCGGCATAACTGGACGTGGATTCTTATTAAAAAAAAACATATGGTAAAGAGAGGATTTTTTATTTTTTTAACGAAATCCTAAAATTCAAATTAATATTAGAGATGACTAAATTTTTTTTGACAGTTAATCCTATAATTGAAATTAATATGTTTCCTTCAAGTGAATTTACTCCAATTTTCTTATTTTTTTCAACTTAAAATTCAAAGTAATATGGTTTGTTCAAGTATTGAATTCAACAAACATAATAAGTAATTAATTGATGATGTCCTTGAATCATACTCCATTTTTCTTATTTTCTTTACTTTCATTTTTATTTTTATACTGCAGTGGTGACCTTATATATGGAGGCTGCTGAATTGACTAATGGCATCTGGGAGGCAACAGTTGACGGAAGCTACAATGTAGGAATTGTTGGATAGAGTGTAATAGGAAAGGAAAGTTTCGTCTCACATTGCTGCCAAACTTTTTTTATAATGAGTTTATATATGTGTTCAAATTATCAAGATTTGATTACTTGTGAAATTAATATTATATATACTTGCGTGCCGGTGCGCGATTTTGACTCGATTATTAGACGCACTTAGCGATTTTAATTTTAATTTTCGTAATTGTAATATTTTGAATTTAAAATTGTGATTGTTGGTTTGCAACTGTTGAATATTTTGAATAATTGTGACTGCTGGTTGTGACTGTTGGTGACCTATATATAGAAACTCATTGTCTGAAAATTTGATCAATTTTTTTTTTGAGTTATCATTCTCAAAATACAATACTCGAATTCAGAATCTAGTTTTTACTTTATTGTATCATGAAGTAGAATTTGTCTTTGTATAAGGCAAATATATCTTTTAAGAAAGTGTACATACACTCCTCAAAACATTTAAATCTTCCTTCTTATTTTACTAGATTATTTTTCTAACAGGAAAGCTGAAGGAAGGATTCAAATACCAAGTGAAATTTTTGGTGGAGCTTAGAGATGCCAGTCCTGTTTCCAGATGTTTCCAGATGGTTCCGGATCCAATGTTTCCAGATGGAACAAGCAAAACACGCACAGAAAAATTGTGGAATCAGTCAAAGAACAAATGGATAGGGCTGTTTGTTGGGGACTTTGTAGCTGAAGAGAGGTGGGTATGTCGAGATATCAAATTTACGATGTCTAGTCATCTTTGGTGCTCTGATCACTGTCATTATCTAAATAGATTGCAAGGGAACATTATCATATCCAATAAAGTGACTGCCAGTTGCTGTTGATGGTCATTAGTAGCATGTACTATTAAATAAATCAACTGCCACATGGTTGTTGTTTACTCCCAACTCAAGGTTGTTATTCGCATGTATTAAATAAATTAACTGTCACATATCGATATATTTTAATAATATCCAATAAATAAGTATGGTTATCATTTAATCTGGTGTTTATTTAAATTGGGGAACTACTACATTGCCATCAATTACTCCTCCATATTGTAAATATAAAAGCAAGTTGTTCATGAGAAGAACCAAAGCGAGTAATTAAGTCGAGTCACTTTTTCTCAAAAAAAATTGTAGTCTAATTTGATATGTTTGGTTAGAGAGAAAACAATCTAAAATATTATTGAATAAATTGATAATAGGATATATCTAGGAGTACATCTTAAGGTGGTATAAATATATACCATATTAATTTGAATCCTTATAGGAACTTGAACATTTAAAATCTTAATACTACTAGAACTTGAAATCCAAATACTACTAGAACTTGAACTCCTAATCCTTAGAGGAAAATAATAAAACTAAACATACTTTTAATCCTACCAAAAATCAAATAGTAAATAATTAAATTAATAATATTATGTCATGCATTAGTCCCCTCCACTTAAAAGCAAACTCGTTCATGAGTTTTTATTAGGATAAAGCGGATCTCCTGGAGGATAATACTCTCGCAAATCAGCAACATTAAAAGTCTTCAAAATAGATATATCAACAGAAAGATCTACCAAATAAGCATTATCATTAATCTTTTTCAGAATTTTATAGGGACCGTAATTCCTCGGCTTCAGTTTGTTGAATGAACCTGCAGGAAATCTCTCTTTAGTATAAATACTTCTTTTCTTTTCTTTTCTTTTTTATTCTTATTCTTATTCTTTTATTTTATTTTTATTTTATATTTCACTTTTAATAAATCTCACGACATTAAAATTCTAATCCCAAAAATAACAAAACTCAAACTTAATCAAATATTTCTATCTTAATAAAATATAATTTAGAAAATAATAAATGTGCATGGACTGTTATTTGCAGCATTTCAAAACAGCAGACATATAAATCAAAATGTTGTAACAAATGGTAATATTTACTTTCCGAAATATTTATCAATCGGACCTAGATTATTATTTTCTTGAACATATAAAATTATAATCTATCTAATAATTTATTTGTCATAGGATTCTTTTCTCTACTTACCAATTAACAATTGTAGGTGTCTGCATGACGCATAACGGAAGTGATTTGAACACTATATATCGTTTTAATAGACGAACCCTAGAATACACTAGATAAATACTCTAGAATCCACTAGAGACCCTTGAATCCACAAGGAAAAGAGAGAGAAAACAATCTCAAATATTATTGAATAAATTGATAATAAGATATATATAGGAGTACGTCTTAGGGTGGTATTTATATATACCATATTAATGCGAATCCTTATAGGAACTTGAACATTTTAAATCCTAATACCACTAGAACTTGAAATCCAAATACTACTAGAACTTGGAATACTAATCCTTATAGAAAAATAATAAAACTAAATATACTCTTAATCCTTCCAAAAATCAAATACTAAATAATTAAAATAATAATATTATGTCCTGCATCAGTCCCCTCCACTTAAAAGCAAACTCGTTCCCGAGTTTTTATTAGGATAAAGCGGATCTCCTGGAGGATAATACTCTCACAAATCAGCAACATTAAAAGTCTTCGAAATAGACATATCAACAGAAAGATCTACGACATAAGCATTATCATTAATCTTCTTTAGAATTTTATAGGGACCCTAATTCCTTGGCTTCAGTTTGTTGAATGAACCTGAAGGAAATCTCTCTTTAGTATAAATACTTCTTTTCTTTTCTTTTCTTTTCTTTTTTATTCTTATTCTTATTCTTTTATTTTTATTTTATATTTCACTTTTAATAAATCTCACGACATTAAAATTCTAATCCCAAAAATAACAAAACTCAAACTTAATCATATATTTCTAACTTAATAAAATATAATTTAGAAAATAATAAAGTTTATAAAAATTATATATTTACTAAAATTATAGGGTATTACACCTAAGTTATATGAATTTCTACAAAATAAAGATTCTACTGAAAATCCATCCAATTTTAGCTGGAATAGGGCATATATTATGGAAGAAGCTACTACCGAAGCTACTGACAGCGGGCTGGGCCGACGGGCTGCAATATAAATAGTAGCAGTGAACAGTGGGCTCATAGTCTGCAATTCTAGAACCATCGATCAACGACAAGTATCAAGCGACAATAGTTTCTGAGTTTTCTTATTTGTTTTAGGTTTGGCTTGTTGCGTAAGCATGCACCACCAATATGGTGTATATAAATGGTACCGACTTTTTCTCATTGTAATAAGTGATTGATTTATCAATAATAGAATCTTATTTCTTCTTTTACAATAGTTTTATTATTCTTATGGTATCAGAGCCCGTGCTCTAGATAAAGACCTACCACCTCTATTTATTAACCTACAGGAAACCCTAAACCCACTTCCTTCTATTACATCCATGGCCACTAACACTGGACTCACCCTCTCGACTGGATCACTACATAACTTGATTACTATTTGCACCATCAAACTCAAACCTACAAACTATTTAATTTGGAGGACTCAGATGTTGCAACTAATACAAGCCATGAAGGTCCATAATATAGTTCAAGATGAGGGACAGGAAAAGATGATTTTGAATAAAGAAGGGAAGGCAAAGATCAACCCCTTGTTTGTCGAATGGAGTGAAAAGGATGCTTTAATGAGAAGTTGGATATCCGGAACCTTGATTGAAGAATGTATGTATTTGGTAACTGGTTACAGAACAACAAAAGAAGTTTGCGAAAGCTTAGAGGAAAATTTTCTTCAAGCCACAAAAGATAAGGAATTTCAACTTAAACACCAATTACAAAGTGAAAATCTAGATCACTATAAAATAGTTGATGAGTATTTGAAGGAGTTTAAAGCAATATGTGATGCGTTAGCAGCAATTCAAAAACTGGTTGATGAAGATACAAAGGTAATTACCTTTGTGAAGGGGTTAGGAGCAAATTATCAAACCTTTTGAATGGTCATGCTTGGTAAACCTCAATATCCTACCTTAAATCAATTTGTTAATTCTTTAAGATCTTTTGATATTAGGGAAGAAGGAATGAATCAAAACAATGTGCAAACGGTTGACTATACAAAGGTCGAATTTCTTAGGTGGAAGGGGATATCAAAACATGAATTCCTTTCAAGTGAGCCAATTTAATTCTAAAGGCATAGGGTTTAGACCTACTGGTCAAAATTGGCCTAGACAGTATGGTGGCAATCAAAGAATGTCAAATCAGTTTGGTCATCCAAATCAGTAAGGGGGTTTCAATAGAGGATACCATAACAACCATGGGCACCAAAATACGATTTATAATGGAGAAAACAATCAGCCTCCACAATATAGGCCACAACAACAGAATGGTACAAACTCTAATCAGAATATTAGAGCCCCATTCAGCTATGGAAAACATGATGAGTGTCAAATATGTGGTAGGAATAATCACATAGCCCTAAATTGCTTTTAGAGATGGGATTGTTCATATCAATCTCATGAGGAACTGCCACAAGCACTAATCTCACACACAAATTATGGAGATTCAGACAATCATCTGTACATGGATTCAGGAGCAATTGCAAACATGACAAATAATCCAAGTATATTCTCTAACCTTGTTCCATATAATGGACGAGAAAAGGTTATAATTGGAGATGGTTTAATGCTTGATATTACTCACATTGGTGAAAAAGATATTAACTCTAAATTGAAATTAAAGAAAGTTCTTGTTGTTTCACAAATTTCAAAGAATCTTGTTTCTGTTAGTCAATTAGCCAAGGATAATACATGTAGCTTGGAATTCACTAATAAAAGCTTTGTTGTTAAGGATCAAGTGACAGGTAAGAAATTAGCACAAGGCAGCAAGAAAGGTGAACTATATGTCCTTGATGATAAGAAGCTTGAAGCATTGGTAGCAGCAAAGGAACCTCAAGATGTGTGGCATAAGCGACTTGGTCATCGGAACTCAAAAAGTCTTCAAATTTTGAGCAAGGATTTAGCAATAAATTTTCGTACTAATTGTCAGTTAGGAAAGAGCTGTAAGTTACCGTTTGCAAGAATAAATCAAATGAATGATGAACCTTTATCAGTATTGCATTGTGATCTTCGGGGTCCTGGTCCTATTAATTCTTCACAGTTTATGAGATATTATGTGATTTATGTCGATGAGTGCAATAGATTTACATTGTTATATCCTCTGAAAAAGAAGTTTGATTTTTACAGAGTTTTCACTAAGTTTCATACTATAGTGGAAAAATAATTTGAGAAATCTGTAAAGATTTTTCGATGTGATGGTGGTGGTGAGTTTAATAAGAAAGAATTCTTGGATCATCTTGCTAGTCATGGAATTGTAAGGCAAATATCATTTCCTGGAACTCCCAAACAAAATGGGATTGCTAAAAGAAAATACAGGCATATTGTTGAGACTAGATTAACACTATTGTTTGATGCAAAGCTACCGTTATTCTTATGGATTGAAGCTTTCTTGATAGCAATATTCCTTATTAATAGATTACCTTCAAGTGTACTGAATAAGGACACCCCCTTTTCAAAACTCTACAAGGCTCAGCCTGATTACTCTTCATTGAAGGTATTTGGATGCAGATGCTTGTCATATTTAAAAGGTAATAATAAACATAAGTTTTAACCTAAAACTCTCCCATGTATATTTATTGGATATAGTAATCTGCACAAAGGGTATCGATGTTATCATGCACCCACTAAAAGGGTATATATATCTAGACATGTTATTTTTTATGAGAATCACATGCCTTACAAAAATGTCCTTTCTAGTGGTCAATCACCAAATTTGTCAGCAGTTCTAGAGACCTTTCATGATTTTGAAAGCTCTAGAAGACAATAGGAAGGTTTGATTAAGGGGGAGAGTATTAATCCAAGTAAAGTTCCTAGTGAAATAATTCAGGTTGAAATTGATAACAGAAAAGAAGCTACTACATAAATTGATTTCCAAGAATTTAATGAAAAAGATGTTGTTGATGTCCCAACTAGTGAAGAGACATCAGTCACAATAATGGAAGATGATAATGGTGAAAGTAGTGCAGAAATATATCATATCTATGATCCAAATGGTATTGATCTTGTGGTAGATTTAACGGCCCCTACTGTTGATGCCTCTAGAGTAAATGTGGCTGAAGATTCTCAACTGAATGCAGGCACACATCATATGATGACAAGGTCAAAATCTAATCCAAGTACTAATTTTTTGTCATTGTTTTTTGCAGTTGAAGATGATACTCAAGAACCAACACATGTAAGAGAGGCACTGTCAATACCAAAATGGATAGCTGCTATGAAAGAAGAGCTTGAAGCTCTACATGTCAATAACACATGGACTTTGGTTCCAAGGCAATCTCATATGCATATCATCAATTCCAAATGGGTTTTTAAAACCAAGTTCAAATCCACCAGTGAGATTGAAAGATACAAAGAAAGATTGGTGGCCAAAGGGTACAATCAAGTAGAGGGAGTGGATTTCACGGAGACCTTTAGTTCGGTTGTCAAGCCGACTACTATACACATTGTGCTAAATGTTGCAGTGACACGAAAATGTTCGATTAAACAGCTAGATGTCAAGAATTCTTTCTTGCATGGAACACTTCAAGAACAAGTATTTATGGAGCAACCTCCAAGATTTATCGATCCCAACTTTCCCTCTCACGTATGCAAGCTGAATAAGGCAATCTATGGTCTTAAACAGGATCCAAGAGCATGGTTTGACTGGTTCAATTCCTTCTTATTACAACTTGCGTTTGTATGCAATTTGGTAGATTCTTCCTTATTTGTGTTACACTTTAAAGAGAGTACTATATTGCCATTATTGTATGTTGATGATATTATTGTTACAAGTAGCAATTCTAATCTACTTGAATCATTAGTATCTCAATTAAGCATAGAATTTTCGATAAAAGATTTAGGATTGCTTCATTACTTTCTTGGAATAGAGCTGAACTACACAAGTGAAGGTCTATTCTTATCACAAGAAAAGTATGCAAAAGAATTAATTTCTAAGGTAGCTATGATAGTCGCAAACTCAGTAAGTACTCTTATCACACAAAAGTTCGATACTCAATATGATTGTGGAGAACTCGTTGATCCATATTCTATAGAAGTATGTTAGAGGATTACAATATTTGGTTATCATTAGACCAGAAATTGCATATGTTGTTAATATGGTAAGTCAATTTTTACAAGCACCGTCAACTCGACATCTGCAAGTTGTAAAGAGAATATTGAGATATGTCAAGGGAACCTTGTCCTATGGCATGAGAATATTAGCATAGTCTACGATGTCTTTATATGGTTTTTCAAATGCAGATTGGGCAGGATGTTCACTCACCAAAAGGTCTACCACTGGATATTGCATGTTCTTAGGAGCAAATTGTGTTTCATGGTCTGCAAAGAACAACCCACAGTTTCAAGATCAA
>JAUMHB010073813.1:0-12873 GCA_032359685.1 Pittosporum tobira | reverse complement strand
TTTTTCTTTGGCTTCCCCAAGACACCACAACTTGCCAACACTTAGCTACCACAATATTTTGACACTTTGCCCAATCATAATTCAAGCAAACTTCAAGTTTGCTTCCTCATGTATTATTCAGCAAATATCTATATATAAATACATATAATATTCACACTTGACATGCCTTGGCCGAATTTAGCTTAGATAGGGCCTGCAGCCCACTATTTTTGACCTTTGACCCACTTTTTAGCCCACCATTTTTGACCAAGCTCCAAACTTTTTGGGCTTCGAATTTTCTTGGGCCAAGCTCTTCAACTTAGGTCCAATTTTCTATTACAATTTTGTGGTAAGAATATTGGCCCAGAAAATTTTAATTATTTTAACACTTTTGGGGCAAAAACTTTTCTTCCAGCGCACCAAAAATTTAACTGCCGCACAATTTTTCGAAATAAACATTTTTGCCCGCACAATAATTTTGCTATCATATTATTTATGAATTTATGAGGTTTACAAGGTATTTCTTCAAAAAATTCGAAATTTAAAAATTCACCCACTTTGGCTTGCCGTTGCCGATTTCCGATTTTTGCCGAAAACTTACTCGCCGCACATTTTTCTAAACCGGGCATTTTTCCCCACACAATAATTTTACAATCCTAATATTATAGTTATTAGGATGTTTTCAAAGCATGTTTACATCAAAATTCAAAATTTGATTTTTTGCCAACATTGGATACCCTTGCCGGCTCTGCCGCATGCTGATTTCTGGCGTACCTGTGGTAGTTATCACAGTAAGGTTGGCCGTAAATCTCTCTGTTGGCTTGATTTGATGAGATTTTGTAACTTCTTCATGCGTGATCCGTTTTCATCCGTTCTTCTTCATAAAATTCTCTTATGCATCCAAGAGTGTGAATCTATAAAAAAAATTTGAAAACAAAATAAGAAAAAGTGATGATAAATTAAAAATTAACTATAAAAAGAAAAAAATGATACATGGCTTAGGTTGCCTCCCAAGAAGCACTTGTTTTAGAGTTGCTAGCCCAACTTCCTCCATGATCAAGTTTAGGTGGGATTCTCCAATGTCATGATGATGTTAAGAGGATCAAAATCTTCCTCATGATAGTGCTTGAGTCATTGGCCATTTACTTTGAAGACTTCCCCTGCCGAATTTGTCAATTCCAATGTCCCGTAGTGAAAGACCTTTGTGATCAGGAACGAACCACTCTAACACGACTTCAACTTACTTGAAAACAAATGAAGGCAGGAATTATATTTTAAAATGTTATTGCCCACTTTGAATTCCTTACGCACAATGTGGCTATTATGCCACTTCTTCGTCTTCTCCTTGTAAATCTTGGCACTTTCGTAGGATTCATGTCTAAGCTTGTCCAATTCACTTAATTGCAGCAATCATTTCTCACTTACCTCCATGAGTTTAAAGTTGAGGGTCATTCACACCCAATAAGCACAATGTTCCAATTTCACTAGGAGATGACAAGATTTTTCGTAGACAAGGCAGAACGGGGACATCCCGATCGGCTTTTTGAATGAGATTCTGTATGCCCACAATGCATCATCCAATTTGCTTGACCAATCCTTTCGATTAGAACTCACTGTCTTCTCCAAGATATGATTGAGTTCTTGATTTGAGACCTTCACTTGGCCACTGGTCTGGGGGTGATAGGCGACGGCGATTCTATGGGTAACGCTATATTTTTACAGAAGTGACGCAAATTGTTTGTTGATGAAATGCGTACCTTGGTCACTTATTATAGCTCTTAGTGATCCAAATCATGCGAATATGTTCTTCTTCAGGAATTTAACCACATCTTTTGCTTCACACGTTGGAAGAGCGGTGGCTTTAACCCATTTTGATATATAGTCTACCGCTACCAAGATATATTCATTACCGAAGGATGGTGGAAACGGTCCCATGAAATCAACACCCCATACATCAAAAACTTCACGTTCGAGGATTTTACTCAATGGCATCTCATTCCTTTTTGATATGTTTCCCATTTTTTGACATCTATTACAACTTTTGACATAGTTGAAAGTATCCCTAAACAAGGTCTACCAATAAAAACCAGACTGCAAAACTTTCAAAGCAGTTTTATTAGAACCAAAATAGCCACCAGCTGGCCCATCATGACAATGATATAAAATTTTAGCAGTCTCTTCATTTGAAACACAACGCCGAACAATACCATCCACACATATTTTAAATAAGTAAGGTTCAACCCAAATAAAACTTCTAAGGAGAGAAAATAACCTTTTCTTTTGCTATTAAGTATAGTCCGGTGGTAATACCTTGCCTACCAAATAATTCACAATATCTGCATACTAGGGAAAATTGTCTTGAATCTGGAATAGATTCTTATTTGGGAACTTCTCGCTAATTGGAATTTCATTATCAGGAGCATTTAGAAGTCTACTCAAATGATCGGCCACTAGGTTTTCCATCCCTTTCTTATCCTTGATCTTTAGATCGAACTCTTGAAGTAGAATGATCCATAGGATAAGCCTGGGCTTTGTGTCCTTCTTTTGGAGTAGATACTTGAGAGCTGCATGATATGTGAAAATAATAACTTTTGAACCAATAAGATAAGAGAAAAATTTATCAAAAGCAAATATAACAGGTAAAAGTTCTTTCTCCGCAGTGGCGCAATTCAGTTGAGCTCCAGAAAATGTCTTGCTTGCATAGTAGATGGCTCGAAAAAATTTATCCTTCCTTTGCCCCAGCACAACCCAATCGAGGTATCGCTAGCATCACATATTAGCTCAAATGGCAATGTCTAATCTGGAGTTGTTATAACTGGAGCCGAAACTAGCCTCTCCTTCAGGTCGAGGAATGTTTTCAAACATTCATCAGAGAATTCAAATTTGGCATCATTTTCCAACAATTTGCATAGAGGCCTGGCTATCTTCGAGAAGTCTTTGATGAATCTTTTATAAAATTTTGCATGTCCCAGGAATCCTCCAAGTAGCTTCACTGATGTTGGCAGAGGTAAATCTGAAATCACTTCAATCACCTTTTCCAAGATCTTGTGGCCTAGCACAATGCCTTCTTGTACTATAAAATGGCACTTCTCCCAATTTAGTACTAGGTTAGTCTCTTCACACCTTTGCAATACCAGATTCAGATTGTGTGAGCACTTGTCAAAACTTAAGCCAAATACAGAGAAGTCATCCATAACGATTTCGATACAACTTTCCATCATCTCTGAAAATATGGTTATCATGCATCTTTGAAATATAGTTGGTGCATTACAGAGGTCAAAGGGCATCCTTCTATATGCAAATGTTCTATATGGGCATGCGAAGATCATCTTTTCTTGATCTTCTGGAGCAATCAGAAGTTAGAAGTATCTAGAATACCCATATAAAAAATAGTAGTATGCGTATCCCACAAGTCTTTCAAGCATTTGGTTTATGAAAGGTAAAGGAAAATGGTCCTTCCGGGTAGCGTCATTCAGTTTATAGTAGTCTATACATGCTCTCCACCCGGTTTCGGTTCTGGTAGGAATTAACTCATTCTTCTCATTGTGGATTACCTTCATACCTCATTTCTTGGGACCTACGTGAATAGGACTTACCCATGAACTGTCATAAATTAGGTAAATTATCTTGGCATCAAGTAGCTTGATCACCTCTTCTTTCATCACTTCTTGCATCTTCGACTTAAGTCTTCTTTGCGGTTAGAGACCGGTTTGTAATTTTCTTCCATCAAAATTTTGTGCATACAAACTGCAGGACTAATTCCTTTGATGTCAGCTATAGTCTAGCCAATGGCGTGTTTGTGATCTGTCAAAACCCTCAGCAACGTTTCTTCCATTTCAACTATCGACGAAGAAAAAATAATAACAGGCAATTTAGCACCCTCTAGGAAAGCATACTTTAAATGAGGAGGTAGACTCTTCAATTCCATGGTGTGCGATTCCTCAAGTGATGGTCGTGGCTTGGAATCCCCCGTCGTTAATTCATTATAATTGCTTGTAAATGTTGAAGAGCTTCTTCTTCTTCTTCAAAACCAAATCCTTCTTTGATGTCCTGCACTACTGTGACAACCCGAATTTCCCCACTCCTTAACTAAACTAGGAAACCGTTCGTCAAAATGCCTTCCTTCTTTGGTCGGGGTTGCCCAATCATTCCTCCCTCAACATGCATACCCATCTCATTCTTGTTGCCATTAAATTAGACATACATCCATTACATAATGTAAAATTACTAATTATTACAAACCAACTTTGGTATTTAAATGATTCAAATAACTAAACTCGCGGGTTAGTGCAAAAAGCCCCAGAATCTACCTTCCTCAGTGTCTTCTTAAAGCGCATCCGCTCCGTCCACACCTTCGTTGACAGTTTTTTTATCTCCCCTAGCTGAAAATGATACAATAGAATAACAGTGTGAGCGTGGAACGCTCAGCAAGTACAACTCTAAATAATAACGCATTTAAAAACATATTCAATAACTTGAAACATTTCATTGGGAACATTTATCGCAACTAGTGATAATATTTACGAGCAAGCAAAGTAAATTAAACGTGCATGTACTTACCCTCACTGAGTGTGTATGCACTACTTACCGTCTGATCGTTCGAATTCTCCATCGCCTTGGCTTTGTTTTGCTACGATCGATGCCCATTTAATCTTGACACAAAGTCCAGATCAAACGGGTAATACCTCTGTGAATGTGCGCACCGCCTCTGACAAGTATGGTCTGCCTTGCCAGCACAGGATTCCTTTATGGAATCCTGGTTAAAACCGACTTATATCATTTGTACACGGGATCTTAATCGATCCACTAGCCTCGTTTTACGACATACTTAGCTTATGCATTTATGCTCAAAACATTTATTATAAAACATGTCATGCTTGAATTTTCATGTAAAACAAGTCACGTTTAAACTTTATCATTATATCATTTTTCATGTACGTTTAAACTTCCGTATTAAAACTTATGCAAAGCATTCATTTAATTCATGCTCGTATAAACTTCCATTGAAAAAAAAAGTAGAATTGTACTTGCCTCGCACTAATTGACTTTTCTTGCTCTTCCGCTTGTTTCTTGTTTACAGCACCTTTAGCCCCTAAATTCATCATAGATGGGCTTTAGGTTAGTAAACCGCCTCTGACAAGTATGGTATGCCTTTCCAGCTCATGATTTCTTTATGGAATCTCAGTTAAAACCGACTTATATCATTTGTACGCAGGATCTTAATCGATCCACTAGCCTCGTTTTGCCACATACTCAGCTTATGCATTTATGCACAAAACATTTATTATAAAACATGCCATACTTGAATTATCATGTAAAACAAGCCACGTTTAAACTTTATCATTATATCATTTTTCATGTATGTTTAAACTTTCGTATTAAAACTTATGCAAAACATTCATTGAATTCATGCTCGTGTAAACTTCCATTGAAAAAGAAAAAGTAGAATTGTACTTGCCTCGCACTAATTGACTTTTCTTGCTCTTCTGCTTATTTCTTGTTTACAGCACCTTTAGCCCTTAAATTCATCATAGATGGGCTTTAGGTTAGTAAACTAACCAAAATGACGTATTACGTCTACCTTATAACTTAATACGCTCAAATCCTCTTTTCAGTTTTCTGTAAGGGTTCTGTTTAAGCAGTACTGTTTCTTCTATGTTCGTACTCTGGTAAAAAAAATTTGTCTTAACAAAAACTAGATTCCTAGAGCTTCGCATGGCCACAAAAATGACTCAATTCCAAGTTCCTATGAAAACATTATAGCGTTTTGAAGTTAGGATTTTGCTGTAGAGTTTTCTTACTGTTTGACCTTGACCAGTCAACTTTGGCGAATTTTCAAAAATAGCAAAAAATTTCAAATAAGTCCATTATTTTTTTTGAAAATAATTACCTTAACCAAATTTATGACATAAAAATTTCGTTACTTTTTGAATTACTGAGAATATTCCACAAGTTCCTAAAGTTGACCAAAAAGTCAAATTCAACAGATTCGTAATAAACTACTGCAGCCAATTTCCAACAATTTTCAAAAATAGTAAACAGACTCTTCTAGCCAAGTTTACTTCTTATAATTTTTATCCTATCAAGTTATATGTCTATAGAAAAAAATTTCATGCAAATATCACATCTACATTATTTTTTACGAATTTTCTCCCGGAAGATGTCATTTCTGGCCCCTTTATGCCTACTCGGGAATCAATCTCACATATCCCCTTTTTAATTACCCAAGCATATTCAACACTCATAGACCAATCAAACATCATCTATAACCATATTATTGACCAGTATATCCATAAACATCGGAAGCAAAAATGAAGAAAAGATTTGAACTTTACCTTGCTCTATGATTTGATCAAGGCCTCTTGTGCTATCTTCACCTCAATCTCTTAGCTTAGCCTCTTTGCTTTCAACTTTGAATCTCAACCAACATCTATTCAGTGGATTTAAGAAGTAAAGGTGGTGATTTTGAGGATTAGAAGTTTAATCTCAAATCACAAGGGTGAAATTTGCTTTGGTTTAGCTATGGTTGAACTCTTCTTCTTTGGCTTGCTCTTGCTTCTCTCTAACTTTTTTTTTTCTTCTTCTCTTGCTGAGCTTGGACATCCTCTCCTCCTCTCTCTCTACTGAATTCTTGTTTAAGTTGATTTTTATGGGGCGGTCAAAGACCTTTCTGACTTGGCCACAACTTGTTGACAAATAGAAGGGTCATGTGTCACTTTCTCATGGTTTCTTCCACTAATGCTTGACAAATCATGGTCAATCTTGACCAAGATAAATAAATATCTCCCCTTGCCATATAAAAAACGTGGGGCTTGGTCTATGAGGAATTCGGCCAAGTCCCCTTGTTGGACTTGGTCAAATTCTTTCATTTTCGATCCGTTTTCGGTCAAAATTGCATCGTTTTGCATTCGTTTCTTGACCTATTTTTATGACTCATTCTAAAGAATATTTTTAAACCCTCAAATTTCTAATATTTAAATCAATTAGGGTTCAAGGTTTTCCCGAAGCTTGTTTCAACATTTCACGAACTGAAAAATTTTTGACTTACGCATTTTCGCCAAAAAAATATTTTATTGCATAAATTGTACCATATGCATTTGAAACTTCAATAAATCATATTGTAACACATAATTTCACATATCATTTACATAATTGCGATTTACAAAATTTCGTTTCTCACATCCTTCCCTCCTTAAAGGAATTTCGTCCTCGAAATTCAAGTGGTAAATAAATGTGGGTACTTTTTCTTCATTTTGCCTTCTAGCTCCCACGTTGCTTCTTTCATGTTATGATTGCACCAAAGAACTTTCACAAAAGGTATCTCTTTATTACATAATAGCTTGACCTTTCGGTCCAGAATTTGAATTGGAACTTCTTCATAAGATAAATCTTCCGGTAGTTTGATTGGTTGATAATCAATGATTTGCTGAGCATCTGATTTGTAAAATCGAAGCATGGAAACATGAAAAACATTATGGATATGATTAAGTGCTGGAGGTAGGGCGATCTCATAAGCTACAGGGCCCACTTTTTTCAGAACTTCAAATGCGCCAATATATCTTGGACTTAGTTTCCCTTTTCAACCAAAACGCATTATCCCTTTCTAAGGGGATATCTTTAATAGTGCATAGTCCCCAACTACTAGGTCTCGGTCCTTCCGGTGACAATCAGCATATTATTTTTGTCAATTTTGCGCTACATTCAACTGATTTCGTATAACTTTAACCATGTCCTCGACTTGCTGCACCAATTTTGGTCCTACAAGTTTTCTCTCCCTAACTTCATTCCAATACAGGGGAGTTTGACATTTTCGTCCATACATGGCTTCAAATGGTGTCATTCCAATACTAGAATGGTAGCTGTTATTATAAGCAAATTTAATCACTGGCAAATGTTCATCCCAATTTCCCTTGAAGTCCATTGAACAAGCTCTCAGCATATCTTCCAATGTTTGAATTGTTCTTTCGATTTGTCCATCTGTTTGAGGATGATATGCCGTACTCATATCCAGTCGAGTTCCTAGGTATTCTTGTAAGTTTTTTCAAAATCGAGAAGTAAACCTTGGATTTCGATTAGACACAATTGAAACTGGGACCCCATGGCGACTAATAATTTCATTAATATATAACTTCACCAGTTGGTCCATTCGGAAATTTTCTTTAATTGGGAGAAAGTGAGCAGATTTTGTCAATCTGTCCACTATTACCCAAATTGCGTTATGTCCTTTCGTAGTTGTAGGCAAACCTGCTACAAAATCCATTGTTATATCTTCTCACTTCCATTCTGGAATTTCCAAAGGTTGCAATAAACCACTTGGTCGTTGATGTTCTGCTTTGAGGCATTGACATGTCAGACAGCTACTCACCTACTGGGCAATATCTCTATTCATCTTTGGCCACCAAAATTTTTGTCGTACATCTCGATACATTTTTGTACTGCCAGGGTGTACTGAGAATCTAGAATTATGAAACTCCTGTAAAATCTCCCGCTTCAATTCCTCATCTTGGCGAATCCATAACTGATCCTCAAATTGTAAAATTCCATCATTATTCATACAACATTTATTTCCTTCTTTTTGTATCAATCGGTTTCTTTCTTCAGCATTCAAATCTTGAATCTCTTTAATCTGGGCCATTGGAGTTGGTTTAACACTGATTGTACCTAAGAATTCATGTATTTCCTCTTTGAACACCATCTTTATTTGCATTCTTTCAAAATCTCTTCTTATTTCTTCTTGAGTCAGGAAAATATTCAATTTATCTTTTCGGCTCAATGCATCAGCAACGACATTCATTTTTCCAGGATGATAACTGATAGTACAGTGATAATCCTTAATTAACTCTAACTACCTTCGCTGCCGCATATTCAACTCTTTCTGTGTGAATATGTATTTTAAGCTCTTATGGTCCGTAAAAATTTTGCATTTCTCCCCATATAAGTAGTGCCTCCAAATTTTTAATGCAAATACTACTACTGCCAATTCTAAATCGTGAGTTGGATACTGATTTTCATAATATTTCAGTTGGTGGGACGCATATGCAATGACCTTCCGTTTTGCATTAACACATAGCCCAAACCTTTCAAAGAAGCGTCGCTATAAATTATAAATCCTCCAGCAGAATCTGGTAACGTTAGCACAGGGGCTACGGTTAGTTTTTTTTTCAATTCTTGGAAGCTCTCCTCACATTTTGGAGTCCACTCAAACTTCATCATCTTTCATGTCAAATTTGTCAGGGGTGTGACTATCTTGGAAAAATCTTGAATAAATCTCTTATAGTAGCCAGCTAGCCCGAGAAAACTTTGTACTTCCATGGGTATTTGAGGTTGTGACCACTTCATTACTGCCTCGACTTTTATTAGGTCTATTGACAATCCATCTTTATCTACAATATAGCCCAATAATTGAACTCGTTCCAACCAAAATTCACATTTAAAGAATTTCGCATATAATTTCTTTTCTCTCAATATCTGCAAAACTATGCGAAGGTGCTCTTCATGTTCTTTCTTTTTCTTAGAATAGATTAAAATATCATCAATAAATACAATGAGAAATTTATCTAAATGCGGCTTAAAAGTTTGGTTCATCAAATCCATGAAAGCTACTGGAACGTTTGTTAATCTAAAAGGCATTACTAAGAACTCATAATGTCCATACCGTGTTCGGAATGCCGTCTTTTGAATATCTTCGAGTTTAATCTTTAATTGGTGATACCCTGACCTCAAATCAATTTTAGAGAAATAGGCTGCTCCCTTCAATTAGTCAAATAAATCATCAATTCTTGGAAGAGGATACTTATTCTTGATAGTTACCAGATAGTTACCTTATTCAGTTCCCGATAATTAATACACAGTCTCATCGACCCATCCTTCTTTCGAACAAATAGCACAGGTGTTCCCCACGGCGAAACACTCGGCCGAATGAATCCCTTATCTAGTAGTTCCTGTAATTGGGTCATCAACTCTTTCATCTCGACCGGGGCCATACGATATGGAGCTTTCGATATGGGTGTCGTGCCGGGTACCAAGTCAATTGAGAACTCAATTTCCTGGTCTAGGGGCAATCTTGGCAATTCATCAGGAAATACATTTGCAAATTCTCTTACCATTAGAATACTATCTAGGGTAGGGTCTTGACTATGGGTGTCTTTCACATGAGCCAAGAAAACTGAGCAGCCTTTCCTCATCATTCACTTCACTTGTACTATCGAAAGAAAATTCGTAGTTTTCATATTCTTACTCCCCATGAACAAAATTTTATCATCTTGGGGTGTTCTTATGGTTACTTGTCTTTTTCAGCAATCTACTTTTGCTTTATATCGAGCTAGCCAATCCATTCCAAAAATAATATCAAATTCTCTCAGGGAAAAAGTATTAGATCAATAGGAAAAGTATGTCTATCGATCTCAATTAAACATTCTCTACACACCTGGCTAATGGGAAAAATTTCTTGACTCGCCAATTCAACACTCAATGCATCACTCAAATTATCATGTTTTAATTTCAATTCATGTACAAAATTTTCAGAAATAAACGACTTAGTAGCACCTAAGTCAATTAGCACGTATGTGAGAAGTGAGTTCACGAGTAGAGTACCTGTGACAACATCCTCAACTTCTCGTGCTTATTTCAGAGACATTAAAAGTTTTGGCTCATGGCTGCGAGGGTCCCACACTGGCTCCTGTCTGTGTAGGTCCGATTTTGGCTTGGCTTACTTCAGTTGATGTAGTCTGCTTCCCTTTAGGACACCTTGGAGCAATATGTCCCACTTCTCCACAATTAAAACACCTATGCATTTCCTGTTTTGTACATTCATTTGATATGTGTCCTGGTTATCCACACCGGAAACAAACATTTTTCCCCTCCAACACAGCCTCCCCCATGAAACTTTCCATATTCTGGACATTTTTCTGATTTTCCCTTCTTCCTAAAACTTTCTCCACCGCTTTCATCATTCCTTCTCTTTTGTCCGGTAATCTTACCACCACGACTTTTAGTTGGCATTGACCGTTCGCCTCTAGAAACCCCTTCGTCTCTCTTTTCCTTCCAAAATTTTCCCTTCTTCTGACTTCATTTGTATTGCATTACCGCATCACTAGTTTCCTCAGCGATAGTTGCTTTTTCCACCAATTGTTGAAAATTATTAACTTCCAACATCACTACTCTGCTACGTAACCATGGCTTCAACCCTTGTTCGAATCGTTTTGCCCGTTTCCTGTCTGTATCCGCTTGTGCGGGCGCAAATCTCTCGAGTTCATTAAATTTGGTGGCATATTGAGATACCGTCATATTACCTTGCTTTAATTCTATAAATTGCATCTCCATACTATCTAACATGCTGGTGGGTATTTATTTTTCAAAGAAAATTTCGCGAAACTTTTTCCAAGACATCGGTGCATCAGCTCTATCTCTCGCCGACTTCTTGGCCTCCCGGTTCAATTTTGCTTTTGGATGTTCTCTTAGTGCATCTTCTTCCCTTTTGATTTTTTCCCTCTGGTCTCTTGCTTCTGGTCTCTTGCTTTTGTTGATTCCTACCAAAAATTGGCTTCCCCACTTAAAAGGTAAGCTACAAACTTGGTTTGTTGGTTTGGAGGTACTTCTACAATATCAAAACTCTTCTCCATTTCTTTGCCCAATTTTAAGCTTCAACTGGGTCCCTAACTCCTTTGAATGTTGGAGGTGATAGCACTTTAAACTCCCTAAAAATATTCCCGGGAGTAGTCGAAGAAGGTGCTGGTTCCTCCCGTTCAACACGTGGAGTAGTCTAGATAGCTTTGCGGAGCAAATCCACGAATTGTTGTACAGGGTTGGTATTCGGGTTCAAGGTTGGTTGCTCCATTTGGTTTTGAGGTGTCGATCTTTGTGACGTCATTTTCTCGATTTACTAAAAAACAATTTAGAATTTAATCTCCATAAGTAATAATTCTAAGATTTTTTGAATAATATTAAACATATTTATATACATAGCCAGGTCATTCAAAAGTTTCTACACTATTTTTTCTCACAAAAGATACACACTACTATTAATATTATACTACCTACATCCCACTATTTACAAGATCAAAATGTCCCCACAACACTCAGCCTATGGAACATCCAAACTAATCCTCCTCTCGGTCTCCCGCTGCTACATTCGAGCCACTCTATATCGCTCGTCCATCTGTCGAATAATCTCCCTCAACCGATTACTCTCCAATCTAGGACCCATCTCCGGAGCCAACACACTCATCTCACTCCTAACCATATATACCGTGTCACTGAAGTCGTCAACTATAATCTACGACAGACTCTACCATCCATGAACTGCTCACACATATTTCTCCAACTGTCCCCTCTTCCGCGCTGCATGAACATCCCTCCCCCTCAGCTCATCCACCTGGTCCCTCAACAAGCCCCTACACCGCTTAAGTTCCTCTATGATCATACGTGAATGAGAACCTACGCCCCTCGGTCCCCCCAGCTCATCGTCCGAGGAATCCTCTGATGGAGTCCTCGCTCACTTTCCCCTAGCTTGACTCTAACTCTCATCCTCATCATCATCCCTCGTCTGTCTTAGTACCATAACCCCGCCTCGTACTGGTGCATCTCGACTCGAGGCATAACCCTCGCCATCTTCCACCGGCAATGTCTTCTCCCCGTTCATCACGGCCATTCTCTCTAGACAACCTCGATCAATCACCACTCGTGGCCCCGGTCCAGCTACCCTCTACAAGAAAATTTTTAGAATTATTTTGTTAGATAAAAAACTAATAGTATATATATATATAGCTACATCGCTACGCGCACTTAAATAAAATGCTACTTATTTGCCATGCCACTTAATGTGAGAACCCGAATATTTTGAATGATTTAATAAATAAAATCTTCCTATTGTTATTTCTCTAGTTGAATTATTTT
>JAUMHB010073802.1:0-12882 GCA_032359685.1 Pittosporum tobira | reverse complement strand
TTTTATTTTATCACAGCAAATTATAGTGTTAAAAATGAATAAATTTCATAACATTTTGAAAATATTGGGTTCTTACATCAAGAACATGCCTAACACCCTTCAAAGTAATGATGCAACAAACATGAGTTTGAATGCAAATGTCGCCAATACCAACTATCTTGGACCGATCAGTATTACCCATCTTCACAGTACCAAAGTCTCTAGCTTTGTAGGTAGTGAAGAATTCTCGATTGGGAGTAGCTTGATACGAATCTCTTGTATCAATAACCCAATCAATCCACTGATCCACAACACTTAAGCATTCCTCTTCCTCGTGAAAAATAAATCACAACATCTTCTGTGAATGTAGCTACAATATCATTCTCATCGGCGTTTTGATGCTCATCATTCTTGACCTTCTTTCTTGCAGTAGTAGCATCTGTCACCATCTCTAGTCCTTGAATTGCTCCTGTGATTTCTACTTTTGCTGCGTTGTCTGTTCCCCTTGTTTGATCCTCTGTAATTTCTTCTGCCCCTATTTTCTGAGACAAAAGTCTGTACATCATCATCTGTTCCCTGCTCCTTTCTCTTTGTCTCCTCACTTTGCATCTTGTCTTTAACCATCTGTGAGGTTATTTTTCCCTCATGAGCTAAATTGTTTAGCGACACAACCAATGTATCCCAACTATTAGGCAATGAGCTGATAAGTAAAAGTGTCTAAATCTCATCATCCAGATTCAGTTTCATGGTAGACAACTGGTTGACCAAGCCCTGGAACTCACTCAAATGCTCAAAAATATTGCTTCCATCTTTGTACTTCAAGTTCAAAATTTTTCGAATCACATTAGTTTTACTTTGTGCATTCTTCTTTTTATACATTAACTCCAACTTTTTTCAAAGATCTTAAGTATTACTTTCTTCTAAAAAGTGGTAAAAGATACTATGATCAATCCACGACTCGATTTGACCAACAATCTTTGAGTTCATCTTCTTCTAGTCAAATTCAGATATATTCGCAAGCTTCTTTCCCTCATTTTTTAAAGGATCAAACAAATCCTTACAGTAAAGGAGATCCTTCATCCTAGCTTTCCAAATTCTAAAATTTCTCAATGTTAATTTAATCATGGCATCAGCTGAATTATCCATTTCATTATCGAGAAAACAACCCAAAACAACTTGTTGGGGAAAAAACGTCTCCCACAATAACCGTTGTCAACGATAAATTAAATAACAAGCCAAAGAATTAACCGCGAAAACAACAATAAGTAATTAACCTAGGATAAATAAGCAAATACAACGACACTAAATTTTACGTGGAAAAATAACCACGGGACGAACTCCAATTAAATCCACTCAAATAATATGAGTACAAGGTTCCTTCCAAATTAACAATTGGAATATTATTACAAGAGAAAAGAGCAACAATAATACCTTAATTTAAATAGATGACTATGTAAATTACCTACCACAATATATTGTAGAAATCTGAAGCTCCAAGCTCCAATTCTACTACTCTTTCTCTCAACCCGTCGTTGTTTACCGATGTGCACCAAAAAGAATTTGCTTCTTTTATTTATGTATCCTGCTTTCATGCACATATCAATTACTTTGACGGCACCATCTATTTATATAGATAATTAGCCACCTAATTTATTCCAAAACCAAAGTAGATTATGATTCACTTTTAACTCCTTTTCTGATTCTAGAAAAGAATCCAAATCATAAATAAATTAGGCTCCACACAAGTCTCCAACTTGTATTTTGATCAGTAATACAAGGAATTAAATTCCTACATGGGTTAGGAAAACCCAACAGAAAACTTTCTTCAAGCAACAAAAAAGAAGGAATTCTAGTTGAGACTTGAAACATCTACTGCAAAATGAAAACTTGAGAAAGAGTGGATGTGTAGGCGAGTATCTTAATGTTGCATTTAGTTCCCCATTCCTTTTGGAATAGAAATATAATGAGGTTTACATTGAAAATGAGTGGATCTAGTAATGAAATATTTAACTAACACTAAAATTTATGTTTAAAAATAAGGTTATGGATTGGTTGAGATTAACACACTCCTCTTAAGATAAGTTGACATTCACTACTCATTTCCACATTTTCTTCATTTTCAACTATAGTTTTAGTGTTAACATTACATTTTATTCCCACCATCATCCATTTTCAATATAAGATTATATTACATTCTTATTACATTAGAAATGGGAAAGCAAACCCAACATAATAGTTTAAGGCCATTTGTGACGGTCTAGCAGAAATTCACAAGCCATTGAACTTAAGACCTCTTACAAGTAAGAAATTTTAGTGTCTCAGTCTTAACCATTGATCTAAGACCTCACTGGCATAACTTTTGATATTTAAAAATGCAATACAATAAGTTTTATGCTATAACGGAATCTGATTTAGCATAAAAAATAAAGTTGATTTTGATCGACACAAAATAATTTACAAGTTCAAACAAAAGGGCTCCTGTTGGAGTTTAAGACAGGAAAACATATACATTTATTTAAGAAACAAAGACTTCAGAGTCTTTGTATTACCTTGGAAAATTATTGGGGTACTTTGCTGGAAATTTATATATGAAAGAAAATGAAATCTACATTGACTTAATTGACAGTACAATTGTTAATCAGGAGTCATATCACGGATAAACTTTGGTTAAACCAACAAAATTGTGAAATAAAGTTGGGTATAAAACCAATAGAGTGGAAAATATGCTAAAACACGAGCATTCACGGACTTAAGGTGGGGGGAAATGAAGAGCAGATTATTGGTTTGTTTGCTACTTGATCTCCAAAAATCTTTGAGCTTTCAGTTTTTTGCATTTTAATCCATCAACTTTTTTTTTGGGGGCATAAATACCATTGAATTGCACATAACCCTTTCAAAAGTGACCCAGAGTTACCAAAATCGCTAACCATGGTTAAGGAGCAATGATGAGGCTGCTAAGTTGTATATCTGAATTGTAAAAAAATTAAAAAATAATAATAATAAATTTTTAAAAAGAGATAAAAAGGGTACAAAAAGATAATAAAAAAACTAGAATAATTAACAAATAAAAGAAAAATTTAAGAAAAGAAAAAATTCAATATAATTTTCTACAAATTCACACACAAATAAATATAGTGCGCGCTCACTCTCACACAGATAGAAACATATATACAGTATATAATAAATATAGACACATACATATGTATATATTTTGCTCGGCCTCAATACAAACCCAATTGTTGTGTGTTTATAGAGAATACACCAACTGGTATTTTGGTTCAAACAGCCACGATTTGCCATCAAGATATTAGTCTAATGGTTAACACAAAGAATAGAATTACTTTCTGTAGTAGCAAAATGATGGAAAATGTACTTGATGGCAAATCATTAGGCAAAATGACGCAGCTCATGTAGTTAAACTGTCCAACATGGATTTTCTGTAGTAGCTAGACTTCTCTAAAGCTTCTACAAAAGAAAAACAAATGTTTCTGGTTTCTGAGCTATCGGAACACTGGTTACCGTAGGACTATGTTATATACCTCTGTACGTCCTAAGTTGTATATCATAATCAGGTTTTGTAAATTAATACCTATCCATTAGCAGTAGTTGGGTTGTGATATGCCTTAACCCAAAAGAGATTGGCATGGATGAATTACGTATGTACTCAAATTACAAGGGAGATAAGGGAATTAGTATCTCTGTATCACAGAACCATTTTCTCAGGTTCTGTGCATATTGTCTTTCCTAACTTTTGTATTAAATTCACGTGGTATCAAAGCTTAATAAGAATACAATGTCAAGCTTCACTGGATCCTCCGGCTGCACCGCCGGCCAAATTACCTTCAGATCCAACATATACACCAATATCACATCATAATAATAACAGCTCAAATAAAATCCAACATGTAAAACTGTACCCAGGCAATTACCTCTTGTTGAAGGCATTGCTATTGCCGTGGCTTAGAGGAAACTCGCTCCTACAGTTTGTCGATGGAAGCACCACTGCACCGCGGTCAAATTACCTTCAGATCTAACATGTACACCAATATCACATCATAATAATAACAGCTCAAATCAAATCCAACATGTAAAACTGTACCCAGGCAATTACCTCTTGTTGAAGACATTGCTATTGCCGTTGCTTAGAGGAAACTCGCTCCTACAGTTTGTCGATGGAAGCACCACTGCACCGCGGTCAAATTACCTTCATCAGAAAAAGGAGCCTACCTAATTGATATCGATCCCACAAAAATTATACTCCCTTCATCTCTAAGATGACCGCAATTTTGTAGGGAGTTTAAAAAATGTGTTTGATATTATAATTTTAAATAAAAGAATAGTGATTCATATTATTATTCAAATATGAGAATAGTGAAGTAATAGTTAAAGTTGTGGGGTATAGTATTGATATAATAATTTAAAATAGGATAATAGTGATTGAAGTGGTGGGCCATATTTAATAAAGTAAAGGTAATTTAGACAATTAACATTATTAAACTTTTGAAATTGTGTATGTTGCAATAACGTGGGACGTCCAAAAAAAGCAAGTGTTGTAATATAAATAAAACGGATGGAGTATTACTTTTTAGATTCTTTAGTATTAAATAAGGCGAATTAGAAATTAAAAAAAAAAAAAAAGATGTTTAATTAAATTATAAATTAATTTTCTCTGTCCTAAAAAAGATAATAAAATATGAAAAGTATACAAATTAAAAAAATTAATTTTTTAAAAGAGAGTTTTTTTTGATAAAATTATCTTTACAAGTGTATTTTATAATAATAGAGAGAGAGAAAATAGAGTTTTGATATAACATAAACTGAGTATAAGAACATAATTACAAACTAAAAGTGATAGATTAAATTATTCTTTTTGGGACGATGAAAATAATATCTAAACTCATTCTTTTTTTTATGACACAGAGAGTAAAAGATAAAAATTAATAATAAATGATCAGTCTAGAAATCCGAATCCACTAAATAACGTTAATTTATGTTTACGTTTGATAACCCTTAACCTTCAAAATAATAATTTTTATATCAATTTGAGTAAGTATAGACTAAGAAATTTTTAACATTACTAATAATATTCTATCAAAAATTTCCTTATTAATATAAAAATTATCAAATAATTATAAACTAGTGTGCTCTAAAATGAAACATGAAACCGAAATTATATAAAAATATTTATCATAATTTTAATTAACTTCAATGTCTTCTTAGACAGAGTAAATTAGATAGGCATGAGACTCATGATCACCACAATAAATTAATATTATAAAATATGATAACAAAAAGAATCTTACCAACTAATCAAAATTGAAACTATGAAAAGAATCTTAGCAATTAATCAAAATTGAAACCACAACCACTGCCTAACTATAAATAGAAAAGAGATATGCTACTGATGAAGTAAATATTGAATTATTCTACGCCACAATAAGTTAATATTATAAAATATGATAACAAAAAAGAATCTTAGCAATTAATCAAAATTGAAACTACAGCCATTGTTTTAACTATAAATAGAAAAGAGACATGCTACTGACGAAGCAAATATTAAATTATTCTACACCAGTTAAAGTAAGACAAAAGAAAAAGTCAAAAAATAGAAAACGAAGAAGGTACTCCCTCCCACAAATGCTACGGGTGAATGGTGATTAGAGAATCTCCTATTTCTCCTTTGTTGCTGCAGAAATGAGTTAGAAAGTTACCGAATGTCCATTTTCAGCTACCGAATGTCCATTTTCCTTTTGCAACTCCAACAACATTGTGTCCCAAGGGTTAGGGTTAACTATTGGTTCGAAACTTGAATATTTTAAGGATTTTACCTGTAACCTGCTAATGAAAATTTTCCAATTTTCCCATCTACTAATGTAAGCCAGTGACAAATTGAGTTTGGGCAAAATGGATGAGAAATTAGTGGACCAAACTATAACGGCTACAATAATTGTGGTGGACTGGATCATGAACTATTATTATAATGGTGGCCCAAATAACAGATCTTACAACCGCCCAAATATTAACAGAGGTCGAAATTAATAACCAGTCTCAAAATGGTCAGCCTGAGCATAGTACAAAATGCCAAGTTTGTTTTGGCTTTAATCACACAAATTGCACATTGCTTAACTTGTCTGTATACACGTGAACAAAGCGGAATGGTAGAAATGTGACATTGTCATATAGTTGAAATTGAATTAGATTTGTTAGTTAATTTTTGTATTCCGTTTAAATTTTGGCATTTTTCATTTGAGACTATAGTATTCCTTATTAATCATATGCGATCTTGCGTTTCAAATAATAAATCACCATTTAAGTATATCTATAACCATCCACTGGATTAATCCTTTTTGAAAATTTTTGGACGCTTATCCTATCGCTTTACAGGCCATATAATAGGCACAAGCTCCAATTTCGATCCACTCGTTTTTTTTTTTTTTTTGGGCTATAGCAATTCACACACGGATTACCATTGTCTTCTTATAAAAACCCAAAAATTCTAAATTGCCAGACACAAAGTTTAATAGAGATTTTCTTCCCATTTCATCAACTTCAGACTAGTCTCAGTGAATCCACTATGCCAATAGCAGCCCAATATCCTTCAGCGATCTTTCCTACTTCTTTGCAAACTCCCATCAACCCACCTACATACTCCCGAAGGATCAACTCATCAGCCCTCCATCTCTACAGAATCAGCCACTACACCCACCCCTACCTCCCCCGTCACCAGTCATACAAAAACCAGCCCAAACACTAATCCATTCACTGTTCAAGAAACTTCAACAACTTCATCCGTTCCGTTCAGATTCAGAACACTCCGAGATATCCTAACTCGGACTGAGATTGTGCCTTCTTCATCCTCTGTATCTTCCCCAGATCCAAAATTAGTTGAGTTCGTCTCCTCTTCGAGTGTCTCTTCGGAGTCTTCACCTCATGGAATTACTTTAGTTGTAGATTTCGGATCAGTTCCTGTCACCATACAGCCACCCCAACCAAATCCCTCCAGCCGTGTAACTCGATCAATGGCTTCTAAACAAAGTCTTGAAAATCCATAAACTCTAATTACTAAATTTGACTCCTCCGTTGAATCATCGTCCTTCACCCAAGCCAATAAAATCCCAGTTTGGAGAAATGCAATCTATGGCCACTGAAATTAACGTTATGTTGCTTGCTGGAACTTGGTCCCTTGTCCCTCAACATCCTTTTATGAACATTGTGGGAAGCAAATGGGTTTTCCGGATAAAGAGGAGAGTTGATGGTACTATTGAACGGCACAAATCAAGGCTAGTGGCTAAGGGGTTTCACCAAGAAGAGGGCATTGATTATGCTGAGACATTTAGTCCGGTGGCAAAGTTGACTACTTTTCGGGTCATCCTCTCTCTAGCTGTATCTAAATCTTGGACCATCCACTAGCTCAACCTGAATAATGCCTTCTTAAATGGTATGATTTCTGAAAATATATTTATGTCTCACCCTCTTGTTTTACACATTCACAGTATCCCAATCATGTTCGTAAATTACGTCGCTCGTTGTATGGACTTAAACAATCTCCGCATGCGTGGTACCAAAGGCTATCGTCTTTATTGTTGATAGTTCTTTGTTTCTTTATAATGTTGGCAATATTCATACTTTTCTCTTGGTGTACGTGAACGATATAATTATTACTAGGAATCATCGGTTGCTATTACTTCTATAATTGTTGTTCTTGACTGTGAATTCGCCTTAAAGAACCTAGTCCCTTTGAGCTATTTTTTGAGTGTCAAGGTAACTCCTGCTTCTAAGGGGATATTTTTGTCGCAAAAGCAGTATATACATGATATTATTCAGCGTGCAGCAATGTTACATTGCACTTTATATCAGCAAATTGTGGGTGTTCTGCAGTACGCTACTCTCACAGGTTCGAACATCTCATTTGCTGTTAATCAAGTTTGCCAATATATGTATGACCCTAGTGAAGACCATTTTACAGCAGTGAACGAATAATACGGTATCATAATTAAGGCCAATCCAGATTTTGGACTTTCATTTGTTAAAACATCCAATCCCTTTCAATTGTATGCATTTACCGAGTCTGATTGGGCTGGCAACTTGAATGATATATAGAAGCCCCATGGGTGGCTTTGCAATTTTTATGGGTACTAACTTGATATTATGGTCATCTCCTAAGCAAAATACTGTTGCTCGGTCCTCTGCGGAAGCTGGTGTAAAGCATTAGTGGATGCAGCAGTTGAACTTACATGGCTTCAATCGTTGTTTTATGAATTGGGACTATTTCTAAAGCAACCACCTTTGATATGGTATGATAATATTGGTACAACTTATTGTTGGCTGCCAATCCGGTACAAAACATATTGAGGTAGACTTTCACTTTGTGCATGAAAAGGTTGCCAATGGTACTCTTCTTGTTTGTTATGTTTCTACAAATGATCAGATAGCTGATATATTTACAAAGTCCTTGAGTTCAAGCCATTTTGCCTTTCTTTGTGACAAGCTTATTGTGGTTCCTCCACCATTAGTTTGACAGGGATTGTTGGAACACTGGTTACCGTAGGATTATATGTTTCATAATCAGGTTTTGTAAATTAATACTTATTCATTAGCAATAGCTGTGTCGTGTGATATGCCTTAATCCAAAAGAGATTGGCATTAGTGAATTACGTATGTACTGAAATTACATCAAAAATATATCAATATATATACAAGGGAGATCAGGGAATGTCTCTGCATGTGTCGCAGCAGAACCCTTTTCTCAGGTTCTCTGCATATTGTGTTTTCTAACTTCTGTAATAAATTCACATGAGTAAGTGCATGGACGACGAATGTGCAAATGTTTTATACCCCTGCGGCCCTGTCTACGTATTTAGATTTACCTATATGTATTCATGCATCTTCGCAATCTGAAAATACAACATTTTAAACAAAATATGGCTCTATGGCGCATGACGGAAGGGATAGGAGGTTAGATATTTTTCTAGAGCCGTCGAACCTAGAATCTTCTAGGGATTCCTGAATACGCAAGAAAAACAGTCTAGACAAATCAACAAAAGAAGGGAAAAACCAAAACATGAATTTTATTTCATCAAAAGTTGCCCATGTAATGGAATATTGAATGCCTTTTAATAATAAAGGTGATGTGAAATAAAAAGCAGATTAGAAGTTAAATGCATAATTCAAATCCCTAAAATCACTACAGAATCTTACTAATTGATATGCCAACATAAACTTCCAACACAATCCCTAAAATCATGCTTGAAAATATCAACAAAATTAAAAATGTTATAAAAATAACATTTTTCCCTTATCACCCTAAAAGATGAAAAGAAACATAGAAATTTTTACAGGAAGCACAAAGATCTCGTAACAGTTGGGATTTTGACAGTGTTTTCGATAATTTTTATCTTTATATTTAGCATACTATAGACTCTTTAATTACCTTAATTTTTTTTATTTTTTATTTTTTTCTGTTTCTAACTGATATATATATATATATATATATATATATATATATATATAAAGTCTCACATAGGGCAATTCTAAGCCCTAAATTACAACATAACCCTAAGAGGGTACTTTGAGTTAGGCGCTTCTTTTGCCACACACGAGGGAAACGTGTTGCTATACAAAGTTTCACATTGGACAATTTAAGCCTTCAGCGAGACAATATATAATCTTGAAAGAGAATAATTCATTTATTTTCAGTTGAATGCTTCAATATAATCATACAAATTTCTTTATTATATATGTTTTAGTCCCGTGTTCTATCGACCTGTCATGCCACTACATACGTACCCTTCTGCTTTTTCTTTTTTCGTTTCTACCGGCAAGTATAAATCTTATTAACACCCATAAAAAGTACAGAAGTTATGCATCCAAAAAGTTTGTACAAGGCTGCAAATTAAGGAAATACAGATTTGTCGCTCTTCAATGTCTCTCAAGACTCTCTATATATGCTAAATGACACATGAGATTTACCCCAAAATAAAAAAATAATAATAATAACAAAATTAAAATAAAATAAAGGAAATGACATATGTGGACCTGTGATTTTGACCAAATGCTAGCTTTTGTCCATAAAATATTCAGAAAGCAAGAGATATAAATTGCGTTCGTGAAGTGCTCTTTCTGTAGGAGTGGAATGTCATAAAATTGTGTACGATCTCCTTATTTAAATTTGAATGATTTATGTCACCAGACGTGCTAAACACTCTCATTTCCATACCACTCTAAAAGTGTACAGGCTACAGTGAAAATTCACCTTTTCAGCCCTATAAGTGCATGCATGGGTGGCATAAAAGGGAACACTTACCTGGGGGCAAAGTAAATAATATCATTGATTGTGCCTACCCATTCTTTCCCAATGTACATCATAAAAAGTTATCTATTTTCCACCCATAATTTTACTTTTTTTATAATAATAAATAAATAAATAAATAAAAGAAATATTTATCCACGATTTACCCAAAATTTGTCCAAGATTTATTATAGACGCCCAAGAAAATTAGTTGCCGAAGAGAGAGTTTCTGCAGATCTGTGCTGTATAAAATAGTGAGTATAGTTTGTTAAAGGAGCTTGTCAAGGTTTTCTGCATAACGGACAATCATAAAGGACCTGCTGCGGCTATCACTGGCTTGTTTGGCACAACTTATTTCAAAATAAATTATAATTTATTTATTAATTAATTTTTTTTAAGCTAAAAAAATATTTATTTACTAATTTTTTAAAATAAGTTGATAATAATATTATACTTAACATATAAAAAAATTTTGAATTAATAAAAAATTAATTTTAATATAATTAAATTTTAAAAATAAATTATAATTACTTTAAAAATGCTGAACCGAATAGACCCCACATAAGATTATGCAGCAACTGCTTAATTTTTATGCGGCAACCACAGGTCTTTTGCGGTTGTCTAGTCTTGCGACTAGTTAATGAAGGGGCATTATTATACATTTTCTTATTAATAAAATTTTGTACCGCAAGCGATAAAAGTTTATCAGGCAACCGGTTACTCTTTGCAGCCGTTGAGTCATTTTTGCAAATCCAAGTCCTTAACATTTTGTTGACGGATTAGCGCCCGACTAAATCTAGATCCCAATATATTTTCTTTTTATCTCATAAATTTTATAATATGTCAAAAGAGTTATATGTAAGGATGTTAAACGAGTTGAACAAAGTCTATCGAGTTCGAGCTCGGCTTATTTAGTTAAACAATTTTTTTTTAACTCGAGTTCGGTTCATTTAATTTAAACGAGTCTCTTATCGAGTCGAGCTCGAGTTTTTTGTGAAAATTTTAAAAATATTTATTGTTATTGAACCGAACTTTAAACGAACAAATCTCAAATTTGGCTCGTTAAACGAAATGAGCTTTTTTAATGAACTTGAGACAAACCTTAACCGAGTCGAATCCAAGCCTTAAACGAGTAGCATTCCTAATCAGTATTCTAAAACTTGGCCTAGACGGCCGCCTAGGCGTTCTTAAAGGCAAAATGAGTCGATTTAGGCGGTCAACTAGGCGGGCTGTGGCGGATTTGGGCGGGTTAAACTTGTAACGCAATCAACTCTTTTTTTTTTCTTTTTTTTTTCTTATGGCCGACCCACTGCTATTCTCTAAGTTATTTCTTTAATATTTTGTCATGGCTAAAATCCATAATCAATCATCCTTTCTCGAATCAACTCATCTTCTAAATTGACAATTGACAACGATAACTAAAAACTTCAAAGTGCCAACAATGGACAATCACTCATTTAGTTTTAGTTATATGATTATTTATTATTCTATTTGTTCTACATGCTATAATAACTATTAATCTTTCTAAACATGTTAATTTTTTATTTTATTATTTTTACTTGCATACTTTGTACTTTGTGTATAATAATATCATATAAAAATACAAATACTAACTTACAATTTTTATACACAAAAAAAATATTTAAAAAATAAATATATAGACCGAGTTGAAAATACCTAGAAAAACGAATATTCTCCGATTACTTTACCTAGACGCTAGACCCTCCTTCCGCCGAGTTGGTCCGCCTACCGAATTTTACAACACTACTCCTAGTTATATGTCACAGACTTTAAAATAGTAGATAAAAAGTAAATTTATAATTTTTTAAAATATGAATATACTATTAAAATTTATTAAAAGATATGCACATTTTAAAATTTTGTACCATATAATTCTTGAAACTTATGCCAAAAATTGTAAAACAGAAGTTGTAGTAGTAATATAGAATTGGCATGGTGTAATAATTCACCTAATTCCGGCAAGCAATCAAGTTATATTCACCTAACTCCTGCTTTTATTCGATGTCAGATTCTTTTTGGTTTTAGCTAAGCCATTGGAAGCTTGTGAGTCCTGTCACCTGGGCTCCTAACCAAACCCACTAATTGATTCCCAACTTTACGAATTTACAATCAATATTAATTTTTGTTTAAGATTTACATAAAATATAGGCAGTATTAAAATATAGGGAACATTTATTTATATAATAATGTAGATATTAAATTTCAATAAATTTTATTATGAGGATAATTTATTTTTATTTTTGCAAAAAAATTACATGAAAGTTTTTTCGGATCTAAAATCTGTGTATTTTATTTTTGTCTTTTTTTTTTTTTCTTTTTGGGAAAAAACAAGAGAATATGACCCTTTTTTTTTTTTCTTTTCCCTTTGTCTTTTCCGAACAGAACTTAGCATCTTGAAAAAAGTATGCCCTTATTGCATTTAGAAAATATATTCCTTGTGCTTGTAAGTTCTAATAGAATGTGTTGTTACCTGGATTTTAATTCGTGGGAATCGAAAGTTCTGATAATATAATTGGGTAATGCTATAAAAACTAACAATACACTAATAAATATATATAATTGATTTAGCATGTGATGTGTCAAAATATAATTAG
>JAUMHB010073791.1:0-12883 GCA_032359685.1 Pittosporum tobira | reverse complement strand
ATGACTAAAAAGCCTTTGGCATTAAATTACTATTTTAACTCCGTTCTTCAAAACGTAATTGCGAAATATAATTCGACGAGAGAAATAACAAAAGGAAGATTTTTTTATTTATTAAATCATTCTCAAATATTTGGGTTCTCACAGGCCCTGTTTGGCAACACTGATTATTGGTGATTATAGTTTATTTTTAAAAATTAATTCCTTTAAAATTAATTTTAAAAAATAATTTAAAATTTTTTATATGTTAAATATAACAATACTGTTGATTTACTTTAAAAAGTTAATCAATAAATATTTTTTTTAGCTCAAAAAAAATTATAATCAACAAATAATCTATAAATTATTCTGAAATAAGTTGTACTAAACAAACCCATATATATATATATATATATATAGAAGTGTATTGTACCTTAAAATATATATGAAATGTAAGTAATATAGTATGGAATGTAAACATCATTTTTTTTAAATGTTATAAAAGGACATTAATAAAGTAGAGGTGTCAGATGGGTTAATTCGGTCAGTTCATTACTTGAATAGCAGTCATGCTAGTCTGTAAGTCTAAATTGCGGGCTAATTACAATTTATCCATTTCTGAGCTACTAAGATGATCCGCTAAGTGGGCCGATTCCGCTCACATGACGGGCTTATGGACTAATGGTCAGATTGGTAAGTTATGGGCTGAGATTGTCAAGTCTAACAATCCTATTAAGTGCAAATAAACTTTAAAAAAAGGATTTGAAATTTTGCACATTTTCACCCAAAAAAAAAAAAAAAGAGGAAGGTTAGTTCATTAGTTTGGCTTACCGAAAATTAGTTTTATGTTCTTAAAAATTTTCAGCATCATTTGCGAATTATTAAAAAATGGCTCCGTTGAAATTCAAAATTCTGAAATATTTCATACAACGAAATATTTGTTTCTCCAGTTCCATTAAGGTTCTTGCCTCTTGGTTAAACCCTAAGTTCTGAATATGATATTCTATGTGTTTCAAAATTTGATATAGAATTTGACATATATAAATATATATGTAGTTATAGTTTTATTAAATCAGAGCAAAGGTGACAGTATAAAGTCTTAGAGAATATAATATTAATTATATTAATATAATTAATATTATATTTATAATATTATTATGGTAATATGTTTCTTAGATTTCAAGTTAAATTAAATGTAGGTTATTTGGTCCACAAGTAACATAGTCTATATAAAACCTCTTATATAATCGTTATTTAATATTTCAATAATATAATATCATTTTTTTTTACATGGTATCAGAGTTTTAGGTTTTTGGACCTAAAATTATTTTTTTTCCGTTGCCGGCGGCAGCTATCATAGCTATCGGCAGAAACTTTAATTTCATTAAACCCTAGCTACTTATTTCTTTCGGTGGATTTTGTTCTTCTATTAAATTTTACAAAGCTGCTGCTAAATTTATTCTTAGGCATGGCGTTACCTCCTTTTTTGTCTCAAACTCTAATTTAGCACATACATAGCCGCCGCCAGAGAATAACTTTTTATGTAATCGTTATTTAATATATCAATAATATAATATTATATTCTTCTACGGTCTTTTCCTTTATTCTACAAGAGCTTCGAGCTATTGGATTCTCTCCCATCCGTTGGAGCTTGAAAAATTATTAAAAGATTAGGTACTTTTTAATTATTATTATAACTAACTAGGCCAATAACCCGTGCCAAATACGAATTTTTAATTTTATAGTCTCAATCTTTATTGTATAAATCTAGATTAAATATTGAGATAACATATCTCCTTTTTTTCTGTGGACTAAAATAAATGTTTGAACATCTTATTTTATTGGGTTCACAAAATATTTTTTTTCTTTTACGAGTCAGGTATACAGAGTAGTTTTATAACGGAAGTTGAGTAGATTAATTTTGTTCATAATTTTGTAACAGTATAAGATACAAAAAAAATAGCAACAGAGCAAACTTTATATTGTTTTTCTTGGTTTTCCATATTTGTAATAATTTCAGGACATTCAATTGATACAACATGTTCTGAAGAATTTTTGGGATATTTTCTTCCTTCTTTATCATATTTGAATTTGGTCAGAACCCCGAAAAGTTAAGTAACTAATAGACAAAAAATAGTAATTTTTCATATACTTTATTCAAAATAAAAATTACAAGATATTTTCCTTCTTGAGTACTTGCTACATTGACAAAATCTGAATTTTGATAAATAAGTTTGAATCACTCTAAATTTAAAATAATAATAATAATAATAATAATAATATCAACCAACACATTCATGTCAAGCACGAGCTTTTTATTTTGTTATCTAAATATCAAGTACGAGCTTTAAAATGAAATAAACTGACTCTTTCTAATTCAATATAAAAAATTAGACTAATACAAAAATTATACAATAAGAACGAAATTTATTTCTTAATACGGTAGATTCTTTTTACTGTTACCATGTGGTCGAACATGCATATGGATAAGTCACTTTAAATTGACTGACAGAGATTGAGCTTAGAATCTTTCAAAAATCCAAAAGGTCACGGAAGTCCAAAATGTCCCAAAAAATCGCTTGGAAAGGAGTAATTGAACCTCAGGAAATTAATACTCGCCATAACTTGCTCCCATTATCTTCTTGGAATATACCACTAAATAATTTAATTACTGCAGGATTCATTACTCTAATAAAGAGCAGTTCTATGTCCATCCTCAGTTTTCAACCCACCAGCAGGAATTCTAATCGAAACCATCTATATCTATCTATCAATAGAACAAAAGAAAAGTGTATATGTATGTATTTATGTAGGTTGAGTTTTTTTGGAACTCTAATCGAGTTAACTTGTCACATTATCTATGTTAGTTTATACAAGAGCGCACATAATACGTGGGTTAATTTTTTTTATTTTTTATTTTTTTAAATAAAATTTGAAAAAAAAAAAAAAAGTTGATTTATTAGAGGATTTGGTTAAAAAGGAAATAAAAATTAGAAGTTTAGAGGAGATCAGATAGTAAAAGATCTATAAAATTAGAAGTTAACGGGAATTGGAGAATTAAAATTCAATGTAAGGTATGAGAAGAGATGAGATGAAAGCAAGCACGGTAATGGATTTCACCAAAAACACTTACAAAATATATTTCCGCTTTAGAGATAGATACTATGAAAAAACAAATATCACCTTGAGTCGTTTTGGATTTTCTATGAAGTTGACGAGTTAACTCACTTCATTATAAGGCAAAAATATGATTATTTAATAACAATTGTATTTTAATTTTGTTATTTCTATGTCACAGTTATAGAACAGTTATAGATATATACACTCATTGTACACTAATTTAATAAAATATAATATAATGGATAATATAATTAAAAGAAAAATAAATATTTTTATTTTTTAAATTAAATATTTAAACCCTCAAATAATATACTTTGTATTATTTTATGTACAATAAATGTGCACATACTTTTTTCTCGTAGAAGTATATATGTGGTGAGAAGTTGTTAGTTGTTAGTTTCATGATTTTTTATGGTGGTGAAAATTACTGGTGTTTGTGGTGGTGGTAGGTGTAGATGATGCGGGTTACGGTTAAGGTAGGCGAAGGTGATTAACGAAGAAGAACAAGATGAATCAAATAGGCCAATCAGCTTTCTCTCTCCTGGTTTGACTAAAATATAGTATTTTTCAGTTTACGGTCAAATTGACTTAATGGATTGTTTAATGTTTTAAAACAATAATTAAATTCAATGAGTTGTTTGGTAAATAAATGAGTTTAGTGATGTATTTGTAAATTGGAATAGAGTTCAATGATAAAAAAAAAGAAATAAAAATGATTTAACCCCAATAAAATAAAATAAGTGAACTGCTTAAACCAAAGAGATAAAAGAAGTTGTTGCGAGAAGCTGAGGAGACAAGGCATATGAAAAGATGTTCATGTATATATTAAAGTTTGGCTCTAAATTAATTAAATACCAATTAAATAGACAGATAATTGTATTTCTTAATATCTAAACAGAGTCGGTGTGTTTATTATCGAGCAAGGGGTATTTAAGTCCATTTCTTAGCTAAATATTAGACAAAACTCGGGCTGAGTTTTACCAATTTGTATTTTACATAGATGTATAGATAAATAATAACGATACTTTGGAAATAACATCTTAAACAAGAAATTTCCAATTTGTTTCCACAAGGGTTGGGGTTAAATGTACTTTTGTTCACTGTACCTTATTTCTTTTTACATTTCTATTATTGTAATTTTTTTTTTTACAAATTCATCACTCTACTCAAATTTTTTATCAAACCATCACAAAATTCGTCAAGTCCAATTACCACTAATGGTCAAATCTTACGTGGTTGATCAGAGGAGAGAGGATTGGTGAGTTGTCTTGTTTAGTAGGAAAGATGTATGTAACAATTTCCACGTTAGTAAAAAGTCAAAAAGTCAATCGAGTCTCTCCCATCTGTTTTTCACTCGTTCTTCATCTGATCCTAATTTTTTCGATTTTCCCCGTAGAGTACTCGTTCTTCATCTGATACACAGCATCAAGAAGATTCGAATGAATGTGAGAGAATCAAACACTTTAAAACTGTGAGAATCAATCACAATTGCATATAGATCTGATATTGGGAGAATCGAATGTCGTGAGCCTGAAGAACACTTTGGTTCTTCAGATCCAAGGTTCGTTCATCTCTCTCTTAAAGCTGAAATTTTTCTTGTTTGTGAACTTTTCATCTTTTATTGCTAACGTTGATATATATATAAAGTTATCATTTTTTTGTTCATACAGATCATTTAAAGCAAAGTCAGTGGTCCTTTTATGTTTTGGCCTTTATGTTCCCTCCATGTTCCCTCCCACTTTAGTTGTATTATTAATGTTTGCTGGTCCCGAATATTGAATATGTTGTTATTTTATTTGCACAGAATGTTTGAATGTGTGTGTGTGATTATCACGTGAATTTTGGGGGAAAGTTCATCAGTGGTCCAAATGATTCAAATTTAGACTATGTTTGAGGGATTGTAGATATAATTCCTAGTGAGAATGTTGACGATCTGAGTATAAGTGTGATACATACTTTGGCTGATGTGTATGAATATGACCCCTTATCTTTAGTTTATTTTAAGATTAATGGGACCACATTTAGTAGGGGAATAAGTGTATTGCATGATGAAGAAAGCATTAAAGTTATGATTGAAGTCTGTTTGCCACGTAAGATTTTGGAATTTTATGTTGATCATAGAGGGGAAAATGATAATGATGCAACTCAGTTAACTAGGAAGAAGAAAACTTCTAAGAATAAGTTAACTCCTAAAAGAAAGCAGTAGAATAACGGGAAGAAGAAGATTGTCATTGTTAAAGATAAGGGAAATAAGATTGTGAATGAATTTGATGATTCTGAGATTGAAGTAAGGAGTAGTGATGATGAATTTGTACAAGCAAAGTAATCATGTAGAGAATATGAAGCTCAACGGGCAAGGGAAGTTGAACAAGAAAAGAATGAAAATGAACAGGCTGAAAATGACCAAGTTGACAATTCAAATGTTGATCAAGTACACTTTAATATGTTGAACAGACTGAAAATTATTTCAATGTTTCATATCTTTAAATATGATATTTTCTTGTATAACATAACATTTTGTATTTTGTGAATTATTTATGGCAGGGCTATGAAAAGACATATGATTTTGAAGAGCGTGATGAAATAAACTCTGAGGGTGATAACTATGAAGATGATTCTGAAGATGATGATTGGGAGAGTGTTTGTGAAGATAGGGATCAATTAAGGTTACATTCTGAGTCTAGTGGGGATGAAAACATTCAGTTTGTTGGGAAAGCCCAAGGTAGAATGTAGAAAAAACAGAGGCCTGAAGTCTTTAACCCTAAAGCCAAGAGGAAACAACTCAAGTTTTTTGCATGCATGACTTTTTCAAGTATAGAAGAGTTTAAAAATGTGTCAGGGATCGTTCAATATCTTTTAGAAGAAAGTTGTACTATAAAGTGAATGACAGGAATAGGATTCATGTCAAATGTGAGGAAGATTGTCCATTCTCTGTGTGGGCCAGTTTCATTGGTGATTCTGAAATGCTACAAGTGAAGACAATTTATGATGAACACAATTGCAACTTCAATTTTAGAAATAAGTTGGCAAACACAAAATTCTTGGCAGAGTATTATGGGGACAAATTGAGGAGAAATCCAAACTGGAAATTGAAAGACATGCAAGAGGAGATAAGAAAGAAACTAAAGTTGGAGGTTAATCTTGTTAAATACATGAGGGTGAGACGATTGGCACTGCATAACATAAAGAAGGTGATAGCTGAGCACTTTTCCAAGGTTAGGGATTTTGGTTATGAACTTATCAAAAGAAATATAAATAACACAGTTGACATCAAAAGTACAAGGATAAATCTTTAAGATGAGTACAACTTCAAAAGATTTTATGTATGCTATGATGCACTTAAAAAGAGATGGAAGGAAGGGTGTAGGCCAATTATAGGCCTTGATAGATGTTTTTTTAAGACTATTTGTGGAGGACAACTACTTTCAGTTGTCGGAAGAGACGGAAATAACCAGATGTATCCAATTGTTATTGATGTTTGTGAACGGAAAACTTATGATAGTTGGTTTTGGTTTATGGAGTTGTTGGTGGATGATCTAGGGTTAGGAGATGGCACAAGTTTCACCATTATATCTGATTAACAAAAAGTATGTATTTTTAAACTTTTAATATCTTTAAAATTGTTAATATTTTTAAAATTCAATTTTGTTAAAACTGTGAATATTTTAAAAATTGTGAATGCTTTTAAAACTGTGAATATTTTGAAAACTGTGAATGCTTTTAAAACAGGGGTTAGACAATGCAATAAATGAACTTTTTTCTCATGTAGAGCATAAATATTGTGCCAGACATATCTATTGAAATTGGAGGAAAATGTTCCCCTCTCAACCATTAAAAAAATCTTTTTGGAAAGCTTCATGTGCAACCCATCACATTGCACATGAAAATGCCATGAAGGAAGTGAAGAGGCTAAATCCCCAAGTCTATATGAAGATTTGTGAGAAAGACCCAAAAATATGGTACAAGTCATATTTTGAAACACATTTCAAGACTGATAATGTCGAGAGTAATATGTCAGAGTGCTTCAATGCCTGGATCATAAAGGCTAGGTAATTGATTGAATATATGATAATTATTTATTTGTTATTATTTTGTGTTGGTTTTTCATACAAAATATTTTTAATGGTTTTATTTGTAGGTATTTGCCTCTCACAAATATGCTTACTGAGATTCAAGATCAAATTAAGGTGAGGTTGCATCAAAAAGGAGATGCAATGTTAAAGTCTGACAACTTAATTTGTCCACGAATCAAGAAAAAATTGGATGTTGCAGTACGTGATTCATCAAATTGTGTTGCATTGTGGGATGGCAAAGAAATGTTTCAAGTGACATATAAAGGATAAGGAGGATATACACTCAATGTTACATATAGGACTTGTGCTTGTAGGGTGTGGGATCTGACAGGCACACATGTTCACTTCCATATTTTAATAACTGTTAATTTAATTTTTCACAACTTTATTATTTTAATAACTGTTAATACTGTTAAAATAATAACTGTTAATGCTCAATTTTTTATTTCCTGGGAAGGTGTGCCTTGTTATCATGAAATATCAGCTATTCAATCATTAAGACGAAATATAATGGATTATGTGGCTGACTGGTATAAAAGAGACACTTACCTTAAAACTTACAATCACACATTAGAAGTCTTACTTAGAAAAATATTTTGGGAATTTACTGATCTTGAAAGAATGGGACCTCCCCCATTGCCGACAACAATAAAAGGTAGACTTAAAAGATTAAGAAGAAGAGAGGCTTGGGAAGATGGGAATGGAACTAGCAATGGTCAGGTATCGCCAAGTGGGACTTTGCAGAGGGTAAGTAGAAAGGGAAGAGTTATGCACTGCTCATATTGTAAGAAGGTTCGGCATAACAAGAAGAAATGTCCAGTTAAAGAAGCAATTGATTTACGTGACGTATTATTTGGTCAAGATGAAGACCCTTTTGATCTTGATGCGGTTGATACTGCTACCCAGAATCTTAATGCTGTTAATGCTGCCCAAAATGTGACTTTTAATGTTACCCAGAATTTGACCGACCATATAGAATTTGACCGTTAGTGGTAATTGGAATTGACGAGTTTTGTGAAAGTTTGATAAAAAAAAAATTAAGTAGAGTGATGAATTTGTAAAAAAAAGTACAATGATACAAATGTAAAAAGATGTGAGATACAGTAGACAAAAGTGCATTTAACCTTACTAACTTCAGAAGATGTGGATCAAAGAATGCGCATTCCTCCCCCCTACCCTTAACCTACAACTTTTAACATATTACATTCTTATACAAAAAAAAATTAAGCCAAGCTGACCTAGGTGACAGTAATTTTGGAATTTATTATTATTAATTAATTATGGACTTATTAATTTGTTATCATCATCGTCGTCGCTATAGGCTTGATCAAACGGCTTTTCTTTGTGAAAAATGCAGCATTTCTTGTAAGTTTTCTTCTTGAGAAATTCGTTATCAATCTTCCCTTCTTTCCACGTAAGAATTTTCTTCTCCGGTCGTTTGAGACCTAGAACCAACAATTGTCGTTGCTCTTGTTTTCAGCATGACAAAGATGCAACGGTAGTTGTGGCTATCGTCATTCTTTTATTCAAGAGAATATATATATATATATTTGCATTGCTTCTTGTATTACTTTAAAAAAATGGTGCTTAAGATATGAAATCATCTATGAGCATCGTGGGACTTCACATTGGAGTGGTGTCTCTTCCAACACTATCATTTTCATTTACAAGACTCGAACTTTTATCCACTCGGCCTAACGGCACTATCATTTTCATTTACAAGACTCGAACTTTTATCCACTCGGCCTAACGGTTGTTGGTGCTTATTGTATTACCCTCAATTTTGCATGGGAAGGCTAATGTTGAGGCCTATTACACACACACACACACATATATATATACACCACAAGTTAAAACATAGATCTGTCAAGGCAATAAACTTTAGTTATCCGAATATATGGGAACAATTTTTAGAATAATCCTGAGGATATACTCGTATTGTACACATTAGAAATATTGTAAAAGAAACAACTGATGGGTTAATTCGGCGAGTTTATTATTAAAATATTATTAGACGTTTGCAAGTAGAAATTGCGGGCTAATTACAAGTTATCCATTTCTGACCTACTAAGGTGGTCCATTGGTGGGCCGAATCCGAGCTCAGAATGGGCTTATGGACTGATGGCCCGATTGTTAAGTATGGGTTGAGATTGTCAAGTCTAATGCTCCTACTAATTAATTACAAATAAACTTTAAACAACCGACATTTAATACTTTAATTTTGCTTAGCGAAAAATAGAGTTTTTGACCCTGTGTATGCTTTTATGTTCTTAATAAAATTTCAGCATCAATTGTGAATTACAAAATAATGGCTCCATAGAGTTTCAAACTTCCAATATAGTCCCTCTATGGCTCTTTCCCAATAATTTTACTTGTTAAAATTTGTGTTGCTCTAAATTCCAAATAATTTATTTATCTTAAAAATTAAATTTTCTCAATTTACGGATTAGATATTTTAGTCATTTTTTAAAGATGGATAGAGTATTTAATAGAATAAAACATTTGTTTTCTCAAAAATTATGAAGAAGAACAAAATTTGCTAGGGTTCTTAATTGAGCCCTAATTTCCAAATATGAAACTTTATGTATTCTAAAATTTGAGAGACCTTGACATGTTTAGTCAATTGATGAACTCTAATTTCAAGTAAAAATATCTATTGTATTTTATATTTTTTTGAACTTATTCATGTGCGCGTGGTCAATAAATATATTTTAAATGGAAATAATACTATATTGCAAATACTAATTTATAATTAAGTGTCAAATTTTTACTTGAAATTAGGGTTCACTTATTTAAGGTATGATTTGGAAAAGATATCCGTACTTCAAATCAAGAGGGTACATGTAATTATGATATTGTTATATTGTTTACTTTGTAATTACAATTTCTAGAAAGATATTTGCACTTAAAATTTATTTATTGCAACATAATTAAACAAAATTTTGTTCAATTTTAATTTTACAACAAAGTGCAAATAAGAATAAATATAGAACGCAAATACAATTCCCCCTAAAATATTTATCTATTATTTCCAAGTAGATCCATCAATAATAGAGGAACGAGAATCTTCCCTTCTTTTTTTTTTTTTTTTGGTTGGGTACATGGAACGAGAATCTTTCAATGTGACAAATATGGTTCCCGCGCCACCCGCCCAAAAAAAGACACCGATATAAGAAATAATCTGGACCACTCGATTGATAATGACCACTTGGCTTTGTGTATTGTATATATTCGGTATAATTTACAAAAGTTTTTGGAGTTTAAATTCATTACCATTAAAATTTAAAATTGAATTTAAATTATAAATTTAAATTTTTAATTTTTTTAATATATTCAATAAAAAAAATTTATTACATCATTTGAGCTCTATAATTTCTTAGCAATGAATAAATTGCTACAAAATAAACAAATACTCCTTCCATCCCAAATTTAATTGTCTTAATTGAAAATTCCATATCTATTAATAAAAAAATAGTTTCTCTAAAATATTCTTCTTATTCCAAGCAATAAGAATAGTTCTATATAAATATATATATAATGGAATTAGAGAGTAAGTTTGATGTGTATAAATGATTTTTATATTTTTAATGTGTTATGATTTCAATGAGAGAGTTGGCTAATTAAATATGAGTAGAGTTAGAAAAATATAATAAAATAGTATATTAAAGAAAATTGACAAATAAATTAAAACAAACTAATAGACAAATTATGACAAATAAAATAGAACAGATAGAGTATTTTTTGTGGTATTTGGTACATGCCAAATAATTGTAATAGTTTTGTAATTATTAGACTCTTACAATGTTGAGAATTTTTTTTATTTGGTTAGCAAAATAAATGCAATAGGTTATGGTAAGGTTAGATTAAGAACCCGTTTGAGAGTGTGTTGTGTTATTTTTGGGTATAATGAAATAATTTTAATAGTATAACTTTTAGAAAAAATATTTTAAAAAGTAAAATTGAAAGTGTTTGGTTAATTAAAGATAAAAATATTTTATTAATTTTCACAATAAAAAATATTTCTCACACACTTTTTTTTCATATTAAATATTTAAAGTACAATAGTTGATACAAAATATTAAGTATTAGATATTCCATTGATTGAGTTTAAAAATTAAAATAGATAATATCCATCCATTACAGTACTCATTTGATTTATGCTTTTTTTAATCTTGTCTAATATATTTATTTTTCAAAATATCAAGTATACCCTTTGTGAAATGTCACTAATTGATAATATGATTCAAAATAAACAATTATATATAATATAGATGTAACTAGGCTATTAACCCGTGTCAAGCACGTGCTACAAATTTTGTGGTCTAAATTTTTATTGTTTATATTAAGGTGAGACACTAAAATGACTTTATTCATTTTCTAGTATACTAATTATAATTTATAATATCTTAAGTAGTTGTGTTTATAATGAATTTTATGCTATTGACATAAATGTTAAGAATATGCAGCATATAATTTAGTATGAACTTTGGATCATAGATATAAAGCTTAGAAAAGGAATATTCGTCATCACCAATTTTAGTTTACACATTCAACACTAATTATTTGTTATGCTATTTAAAAACAAATGTGACACTATATCTAAATATTCAGCTCATTTATAACATAACCTTTAAATCAAAAATTATGACTACATTTATAAGCAAATAATATGAAACTTAGGAAGAGAGATATTGCCCAGTGGGTGAGTAACTGTCTGACATGTCAACGCGTCAAAGCAGAGCATCAACAACCATGTGGTTTATTGCAACCTTTGAAAATTCCAGATTGGATGTGGGAAAATATAACAATGGATTTCGTAACAGGTTTGCCGACAACCACGAATGGGACATAACGCAATTTGGGTAATAGTGGACAGATTGACAAAATCTGCTCATTTTCTCCCAATTAAAGAAAATTTCTGAATGGACCAACTGGTGAAGTTATATATTAATGAAATTATTAGTCGCCACGGGGTCCCAGTTTCGATTGTATCTAATAGAGATCCGAGGTTTACTTCTCGATTTTGGAAAACTTTACAGGAATACCTAGGAACTCGACTAGATATGAGTACAGCATATCATCCTCAAACAGATGGACAAAGCGAGAGAACAATTCAAACATTCGAAGATATGCTGAGAGCTTGTTCGATGGACTTCAAAAGAAATTAGGATGAACATTTTCCGTTAAATGAATTTGCTTATAATAATAGCTACCATTCTAGTATTGGAATGACACCATTTGAAGCCCTGTATGGACGAAAATGTCAAACTCCCCTATATTGGAATGAAATTGGGGAGAGAAAACTTGTAGGACCAGAAATGGTGCAGCAAGTCGAGGACGCGGTTAAAGTTATACGAAATCGATTGAAGGTGGCGCAAAATCGACAAAAACAATACACTGATCGTCACCGGAAGGACCGAGACCTAGCAGTTGGGGATTATGCACTACTGAAGATATCCCCTTTAAAAGGGGTAATGCGTTTTGGTCGAAAGGGAAAACTAAGTCCAAGATATATTGGCCCATTTGAAGTTTTGAAAAAGGTGGGCCCTGTAGCTTACAAGATAGCCTTACCTCCAGCACCATAATGTTTTCCATGTTTCTGTGCTTCGATTGTACAAACCTGATGTTCAGTAAACTATTGATTACCAACCAATCGAACTACGGGAGGATTTATCTTATGAAGAAATTCCAGTTCAAATTTTGGATCGACAGGT
>JAUMHB010073769.1:0-12886 GCA_032359685.1 Pittosporum tobira | reverse complement strand
AAGATCTCGTTGGCTAATAGAATCATGATTTGGAGTTAAACCAAATTTGTCAAAACTTATTTCATAATAACTTAAATAAATTATAAATTACAAAAGAAAATAAATAATTAACTATTTGAATAATTAAAAAAATTATTATACTCAATTTATAATTTCAATAAATAAATTATTTTTAAAAATAAATTATGCTATCTCTATTCTAAATTAAGAAATAATTCTTAAAAATAAATTATACTATATTTATTCTAAATTAATAGTCGTTTAAATAAATGCACATAAAATATTGTATAATTTTATTTTTATTTCTCTAATAAAAGTTGTAAGCAAGAGAGATAATAAACATTAATAATTGTAATAAAGTCAATTTTATTAAAAAGATGTGAGAGATAAAAAAAAGTATTTATTGTATTTAATTTTTTTTTATATATATATAATTATTATTTTAAAATAAAATTTTCATTGTAAAATGACAGGTATTTTAAGCCAAACAGGGCCTATACAGCGTCAGCTTTTAGAAGTACAAAATATGGAAAGCGATATCACATCAAAAGTGGACTATCTTTATCAAATAAAAGCAGAAAGGGTAGCCCTCTCTCCTTCCATCCCTCTCGTTATTTAAATGTCCTGTTTGGAAAAAGATTGATCTCTCTCACACAGATACACACACTGGTGGGGGTCATGCAGTGCTTATTTACAGCTGCTGCTGACGGCGGCACACCGGCGGATAAGACGCTGGTCCCTGTCTTAACTTACCATGCATACAAAATTAGACTGCTGGATAAAACGTCTAACCTAGATGTAATTCCTAGCTAGTTTCTGTCATTCTGGTGTCATTATTATCTTTCTTGGAGGTGAATTCCACGTTGACACGTGTCTATCTTTCATTAGATGATCCCTGTGGTAAATCTCTGAAAAGAAGATATTTTTACTGTCCCTGTTTTTAATGCACATTTGAGGGGAATGATCAGATCCTTCTCTTTTGGTTGTGAAAAAAAAAATTCACCTTCACCCCATTTACAGCTCTTGTCGTTTCGATCAGTGACTTTGTAATTGCTCTGCAAGTATCAATTTGCCAGTCTTCTTTTGATTCTTGATAAAATAGTAATTTTCAAACGGAATCGATCGAAATTCATAAAGAGAGTTTTTTTAACATTATTTTTTTTTACTTAAAACTTATGTAATGAACACCGAATTTTTATGGTTCGATCCGATACACACCTTGGTATTAATTTTGCCAATCACATATATAATACAATTAGTATAATATAGTACAGTATAGTACAGTTCTTCTCACCACTTTTTCACACATTTTGAGATTTGTGTAATATGAAATTTAAAATATTTTTATTATTTTTGTTCTATTTATTATTTATATTACAATATTTTTTTTTTTTGAGAATGTCTCACGTTATTTGTAATATACTAAATAAAAAAAATTTAATAATATTAGTTGTCTGCATTACCATTACTTATCAAATATGGTCTTAACACTTTTAACTACTATTTCACTATTCTCCTATTTAAAATTATATTATCAAATACATTTTTTAAACTCCGTACAAAATTTGCAAATATTTTGAGACGGAGGGAATAATAAATTATATTTTTATTAAAATTTAAAATATATTTATATGATATGTTTTTAATATAATATAAATATAATAAAAATTTATATATAAAAAAACTATTGTTAACTTCTACTTTAACTTTTCGATTAGTTGAGCTTAAATTACAAATTAATTATTTCAAACTAATTTTAAGTAGTCTTGTTTTCCCCATTTTTTGTTGGGGGTGGGATTTACTTGCTCATTTAATGGAGATCGATTGTTCTGATTGCACGTTTTACCTGTTCAGAAAAGAAAGAAAAAAAAAATCAATTTCTTATTTGGAACTCTTCTTATCTTAGCAAGTAGAGTACATAGGCCTTGTTTGTTACTGATTATGATTTATTTTTTGTTAGTTTAAAAAAATTTATAAGTCGAGTATAACATAATTTTTAATTTATTTGAAAATTTTGTTTGATTAATAAATATATTTTTATTATTATAAATTATTTTAATTAACAGATAAATTTTAAACTATTATAAAATAATCTATTTCAAAATAGGATTATAAACTGAGAATCTTAATTGATTTACTTCATCTTTCAAATTTATATAGAGAGATAAATTAGAAAGAAAGAAAAAATTGAGTGGAGTAATAATTTTATATTTAAAAAAAAATATTTGTAATTTTCAATAAAAATATTATAGATAGTATTAAAAGAATATGAGTAAAGATAATTTAAATAATAAAATAGAATAATTAAACTTAAATAAATTTAAAAAAATATAAAAAATATAAATTAAATAGATAGAATATTAAAATTTATTGTACCTAAATTAAAATTGACAATAATTATTAATTGATTTACTTCATCTTTCAAATTTATATAGAGAGATAAATTAGAAAGAAAGAAAGAATTGAGTGGAGTAATAATTTTATATTTTAAAAAAATATTTGTAATTTTCAGTAAAAATATTATAGATAGTATTAAAAAAATATGAGTAAAAATAATTTAAATAATAAAATAGAATAAGTAAACTTAAATAAATTTTAAAAAAATATAATTAAATAGATAAAATATTAAAATTTATTGTACCTAAATTAAAATTGACAATAATTAAACGTGTACTTTAAGAAAGTACACGTATTTAGAGCTTCGATAACTATGAAGTGTTCCATACAGCGGAATTATGATCACAATAAATATTTATATATATATATGATCACTGATGTTTGCAACTTTTGCATATATACTACATACTCTCTACAATTAATTAAGTTTAAGAGGGAGGGGGGCCGGTGGGCTTGGGAGAAAGAAAACAAATCAGCTTTATACGAAGCAATACCTGCTCTTACGGTTTCTCCATTAAAGTGCTACCGAGCTAGTAGTCCTCCCAATTAATTAAGCCGATAACTAGTAGCCCTCCCAATGAATTATTAAAAAAAATATGTTTTAGAATAATAAGAGAATTATTTAAATTAGTTTATAAATTTAGATGGTGACATTGTAACTATTTATTTTATTATTTAAATTATATAATTAAATAAAATAATTTATTTTATTAACTTTTTAAAAAGGTCTTATAAATAATTTAAAATATTTTTGGAACATACCAGTAATTCATTAACGATGTAGCTAGCAGCTGCTGCTGCTGCGTCTGGTCCTGCCAGCACCAGTAACTTTAATTCACAGAAATACAGCACACAACGATTTTGTACTTTACTTATGGTCGCCAACCACTTGTTTAAAGATCCGACCTACTACCCTACCCTACTCATCGCCATGCCTAATGCATAAATAGAGTAGTATATTCTGTATTTCACATGCAGACATATATACTAATCTTTTCCCCTTAACTAATTACTACTGTTTTTTTCTTTCGTTTGTTTAACCATAATTTATTACCACTGTGTTACCGTACATCGATATACTCCTATCTTTTTAATATAATAAAATATTTTTTTTGTTATTTTAAAATAAATAATTAAAAAATATTTTTTAATAAAAATATATGATATATTTTAAAAGAAAATTTTTTATAAGAATATTTAAAGTTATTTGACTTCTAATCTTTAAAAAAATATATTTTAACTCTCTCATATTTTCAATAAACACTCTATCTTATATTTATTCTCTTTAATTTTTTATATAAAGATAATAATAAAATTTCACACAAAATTTAATTAAAAAATTATTATATTAAATGCGTTTTTTAAAATATGTATTTGAGGTTAAGAAATTTATTATTTTAAAATATAGGGAGTAATAGTTAACCCACTCGCTAATTTAATGCTTGAAGCCCACACACACAATCTCCACATATCCTCAACGGATCGTAGCCGTACGATTCATTACGTGTTAGCGACGATTTAAAGTAACGCATGGTCAAGGTTAACCAAAGGTGATAAGCTGTAGCCTGCTGTCGAAAATTTAACCGCTTCGGGAAACGGCCGTGTATGGGAGACGGCCGCTGCAACTCTCGTCCTTCAACCTTTTACTTTTCAACAGTCAATTTATAAACGTCGCTTCACCGCCGTTTACACCACACGCCGTCATCCTTTCTCTCTCCATTTCTGTATGTACTTTCTACAATATTAGGGTTCCTTTAGTAGAAATATAAGAAAATTGAAATTAAACATTTTTAAAATTAAATTTGTAGTTGAAATTAAATTTAAAAATTTAAAATATTATTTGATAATTATCAATTGATATAATTTAAAGTAAATTATTATTTGATAATAATTATAATAATTGTAATTGAAATAATATAAATAACTATTAAAATAATATAAATGTATATGTTATATATTTTTAATATATTTAATGTATAAAAATATTATATAAGAAGAGTTTTTAAAATATTTTAAAATTAATATCAAAATATTATAATATTTAAATTTGAAAAAAGATAATACAATTATCTGTAAAAAAATAATAATATAATAACAAATGTTATTATAAATTATAAATATGAAGAAATTAAATAATTTTAAATATAACATAATTAAAAACGAGACCTGTAACTTTAAAAAAACTGTTAGACAGCAGTGAGCCAATGGGATAAATAGAATAAAATCCAACTTGGTTGTATCAAACAAGACCTTTGGTAAAGTTTGAGTTGGAAAATTTTCAAACTTAGCAAACTTGAAATATCAGACATGTACTTACTATTAGAAATTATAATTGTTTTTATGAAAATGATAGGTATTTTAAAGTTTATTTTACATTTATATTTTATCACTTTCACTTTAAAGACAGCTAAAATTTGAGGTATACATCATAATATACAAATATAAATTGTAAACTACGATGTGAATATTATTTTTTATATTTTTAGAAGCAAACATTTTTATAATTTAAAAACAGAATCTGCCGTTGCTTAAAAATCATAATCACTGTTCAAAACCATCTGAATAATAGTGCATGAAACGCCAAATGTTACATGATAAAAGTGCTCCATAATGATTGGAAACTTATTTTAGAGAAAGACTAAAAATATATTTGGGTAATTCTATTATGTAGTGTAACATAATTTACTTTAGCATAAAAAAAATTCATATTTTATATTCCATATACTTTAATGAAGAAAAGGCGGATATAATTTTATATTTATATAAAATTATATAATAAAAATAAACAATCTTGTTTGATGCAATTTTTTTAAAATTAATTATAATTTATTTTTAAAAATTAATTATTTAAAAATTAAATATTTTTTTAATTAAAAAAAATTATGGATTAAGTATAAGAAAATTGTCAATTTATTTAAAAAAAATTAATCAATAAGTATTTTTTTGAGTTTATAACATATTTTAATTAACAAATAAATTATAAAATTTCATGAAATAAGCTGTGATAAGCATGTCTAATATTATTTTATAATTTTTTTATTAAAAATATTTATTATACTGAATTGTTGTAATTTATCTACCGAAATTCTAATTTAATTATTTTTTTGTGTGTAAATATGGGTATTTATTTAATTTCTCACTCCTACGTGAAACTGTACTCTCTCTCTTCGTAACACAATAACATCAACGCCACAATCATACTCATGCCTTCTCTCTTTCTTACAGTTCACGCCAAACGCCTGCTCTCCCCCCTCTCTCTATATACTGGATATGTACGTGTACAATTATGCAATTTCTCCCTTCACGCTGTCACTCTCTCCGTTTGAGAGAAAGCTAGTGCTTATCTTCTTCAGCTAAAATACACTTTCTTTATTTCACTTCATTTTACTTCTCATTAGCGCTGCAACGGACAGGATGAAAAAAGAGCTTGTGCTTTGTTGTTCTATGGCGGTTGTCATGCTTCTGTTGCCTCTTGCTTCACCTCTCAACGACCAAGGTTTCATCCTTTTTATCTATTTGTAGTTTGTTACATGGATATGTGTATAAATGTTTCTTGGTTTCTATACTAAAATGGAGTGGAAACAGCTAAAAATGGAATGCCCCTAAAGAAAAACCATATATTTGTTACCAGACTCAGATAGCTCAAGCAGAAGTATCTCGGAAACGAAATTCCCGTGACCGGTCCCCATTCATTATTAGTTTTGGCAGTGTTTGGCTGTTTGGATGTAGATACTTTAATGTTGTCCAACAGAGATTCAATTTGGTTTTCTTTTCAAAAATGTTACTTTTTATTTTTTGGTAGTAATGATAATTACATGTGGAAATGGCGTTACAATTATGTGCAGGGAAAGCACTGTTGGCAATTAAAGCTTCGTTTAGAAATGTAGCAAATGTATTAATGGACTGGGATGATGCTCATAATGCTGACTTTTGTTCTTGGAAAGGAGTATTCTGCGGTGATAATTTCGGCACATCTGTTGTTTCCCTGTATGTTTTTTGATTTGTCCACACCTGGCTTATATTTGATAGTGCTAAGAGCAGACTGTTCAATTTTGAAGCTCTAATTTGGACAGTGTGGGGAACCACCTTATATGGGTGTTTTATTTTAATTGTTTTTAGGAATTTGTCCAATTTGAATTTGGGTGGAGAAATTTCTACATCCATTGAAGACTTGAGGAATCTGCAATCCATGTATGTTTCTTTGATTGATTCTAAGGACCTAAAACCCTTATATTTGACCATATTTTCCTTTGTTGAATTCTCATATGGTCTTGAAATGATGACAGAGACTTGCAGGGGAACAAGTTGACTGGTCAAATTCCAGATGAGATCGGCAACTGTGTTTCTCTTGTATTTGTGTAAATATTCACCCCCTTTCTTTCATACGGAGTATAATTTTGCTTGCTTTTATAGAAAAAATAAGGTTAAATCTAGGAGGGAGGCAAAAGTGCCGACTGGGGCCAAACTTGACCCATTAAGTTATACGAGTTTATTATCCGAGCTCTTTTATCTACATAAGTGAGCTCGAATAACGGAGCTTGTCATTATTGAGCCCGATTCACTGAGTAACCAAGCCAGACTCATTCAACTAAACAAACCAGTTTTAAGCAAGCCTGATCTTTTAGCAACAGCCCGGTTCAACTAAACCCCTAGTTATGGCCATGTTACTGCTCAGATGTCTTATATGATGGTTTGATTGGATCATGCAGGGATTTATCTGATAATTTGCTTTATGGGGACATACCCTTTTCAATATCTAAGCTAAAGCAGCTTGAGTTATTGTGAGTTGTATGCCTGCAATATTTTTTTTACCTGTTGATATATATATATACATATATATATATATATATGCTGTGTTCTTAGCTAACTTTTCCTGAACTGTCATATCACTAAAATTCAGGAATTTGAAGAATAACCAGTTAACCGGTCCTATCCCTTCAACATTGACACAAATTCCTAACCTCAAAACTCTGTGAGTTAACTCCTCTTGGTTCTTTCCTTTGAAATTCAACCTGGCTCCCTTTCTTAGACTAGCTGGTCGAGTTAATTTGCTTATTGGAATCATGTCTCTCGTGTTGACTTGTCTGTTGTAATGTTGTTCGGCATGGTTCAATTTGTGTAACACCTAAATGGTTCTGACAGTTTAATACTTTGTAATGCAATTTATTTAGTGATCTTGCTCGAAACCAGCTCTCAGGAGAGATACCAAGGTTGATCTACTGGAATGAAGTATTGCAGTATTTGTATGTTCCAAGTTCAGTTGTCTTAAGTTCGATTCTTGAATGAGCTTCTGTTATTTTCTGTCAACTATTTGTACTTTTTGCTTAATTCACGAACTGATTGAAAGTGCATTGACAGAGGCCTGCGAGGAAATTCTTTAACAGGTTCTCTTTCTTCTGATATGTGCCAGTTGACTGGCCTATGGTATTTGTAAGTGTCCCATGGCCACTCATTTATGATTTATTTTGTGCAACCTCGTTAGTTAATTTAGCTAAATCCCAGCTTTTTTTGTTTTTCAATTCAGCGATGTACAAGGTAATAACCTGACTGGACCAATCCCAAACAACATTGGTAACTGTACAAGCTTTGAAATCTTGTAAGCTTCTTCTTGTCAATCACTGTTCTGTGTCTGTCTGGCCTCCTGTTCTTCATGGATTATATGATGCTTTTTTTGTCAATGTCAGGGATATCTCATACAATGAGATTACTGGAGAGATTCCATACAACATCGGGTTTCTGCAAGTTGCTACCTTGTGAGCAAATCCTTTTATGTTATGATTGTTTTTGTGAGATTGAGGAATTGGTTAAGTTACTTTCCATTTTAGGTTAATACTGCTTCTGTTAGATGGAGTTAGTTATATTGCATTCTCATGCACCATCTTCTAAGAACAATAAACTGTAGAGGGGGGATTCACTTGTTTAAATGCTCTTAAACAGAGCAAATTTTGTGCTTCCATAGAATTGATGGTTCAAATCCCTTTTGTCAGGTCCCTTCAAGGCAATAGGCTAAGTGGCAATATTCCAGAAGTGATAGGTCTAATGCAAGCCCTTGCTGTTTTGTGAGTATTTCTATGTACATCGGATTATTTCAGTATAAGTAAAGTAATTCTTTCGAACCATGTGACGGTCAGTAAAGAAAGAACTGGAAACTGAAGGATATTATTCTGTTGTATTTTTCAGAGATTTAAGTGAGAATGAACTGGTTGGATCAATTCCACCAATTCTTGGCAATTTATCTTACACGGGGAAACTGTAAGTCTCTGACTCAATGATTGCATAAGTTATTGTTGCTTCTCATTTATGTTTGGGTACATTTTTATGCTACTTTAGGTACCTTCATGGAAACAAGCTTTCAGGACCAATTCCACCAGAGCTTGGAAATATGTCAAAGCTAAGCTATTTGTAAGATACCACAACCAGGACAGGATTATTATGGTTGTAAAAGCTTGTCTTTGTTTTGTATGTAGTTTACGAGCCCGCTTTATTTACAGGCAATTGAATGACAATCAACTAGTTGGTGGGATACCAGCTGAACTTGGGAAACTGGACCAGCTTTTTGAACTGTGAGTCCTGATTGTTGATTTTATAATCTAATTATCTTAATCTTTATTTATTGAAAGTTTATTCGTCGTTCTTCTGTAGGAATCTTGCAAATAACAATCTGGAAGGGCCAATTCCTCAAAACATTAGTTCATGCACTGCATTGAATCAATTGTGAGCAATCTCATTTTGCTGCAACGGATGCTGTTTGTTCTTTCATATTGCCAGTTATATTGGGCTCATTATATTCTAATGGATTCGTTTTTCATACTTTCTAGCAACGTGCATGGTAACCGCTTGAATGGATCTATTCCTTTGAGTTTCCGTGATCTAGAGAGCCTAACTTATCTGTATGTTCTCGCAACTCTATTCTAAATTCTTATATACATATAGCTGTACTTATGATTAATTATTGTTCCTTGTATGTGGGTGAATATAATTTTCTGTTGTACACCTCAGGAATCTTTCTTCCAATGAATTTAAGGGACACATACCTGTTGAGCTTGGGAGAATTGTCAATTTGGATACACTGTGAGTTTCTGACGGGAAAGTATTAGTGGCTGTGCTTGTTTTTACGCAGCTAGTCTAAAATATCTTTTTTTGTTTAGGGATCTTTCAAACAATGATTTCTCTGGACATGTCCCTGCTTCTATTGGCGATCTTGAGCACCTTCTTACACTGTAAGATGTATTGTCCTTGAGGCTCCACATGTTCGTGTTGGCGGTTATTTGCAGCTTGTCTAACTTGTGGTACATTTATATCATAGGAATTTGAGCCACAACCATATTGATGGGTTGATACCGGTGGAATTTGCGAATCTCAGAAGTATACTAATAATGTGAGTTTATGAGGATAATTCTTCAGTCACTATTCTTGAGCAAATGCAAAAATCCAAAGTCTGATATCTTTTCTGCGTTTGTTCTTGTAGTGACATGTCACTCAACAAAATATCTGGTGGTATACCTGAGGAGTTTGGCCAGCTGCAAAACATCGTTTCTCTGTGAGCTTGTTTAGTTTTGTTCTTTTCCATGCTCTGCTATCGTTTGTTTGTTTATCATCTCATGCTACCGTATCTCGATATGAATCTATTGCAGTATCTTGAACAACAACAGTATGGATGGGGAAATTCCTGATCAGTTAACCAAATGTTTCAGTCTTACTAATATGTGAGATCTCTTTTCTGTTTCTCAGTCTATTTAATCTGAAGCCTTCATGTGTTACTGATCTTTGTTATCTGTAGGAATATCTCCTACAACAACTTCTCTGGGGTTATTCCTCCAAGCAGGAACTTTTCACGGTTTTTGCCAGACAGGTACAGTAAAAACATTAACCTTCTTATGAAATCACACAAGTACATGAGATCTAATGACTCTTTATATAATTTGTCGTAGCAGCTTCTTTGGGAATCCATATTTACGTGGGAACTGGTTAGGTTCAAGTTGTGATCCATGTGCAGCAACATCCAAAGGTGGGTGTTGGCCACACCTATATTCCTCTTCCTCCCAAGGAGTCATTTATACGATAACAAGTCTTTAATGAGCCATTTATGATTTTCCTGCAGCAATGTTCTCTCGAACTGCAGTTGTTTGCATGACGTTGGGTTTCATCACATTGCTATCCATGGTTATTGTTACTTTATACAAATCTAACCAACCAAAGCAATTTACGAAAGGATCTATCAAGAGTGTTCAAGGTATAAACAATTATTGGCCGTTAGTTTCAGATTTTATGTTTAGTGTTCTTCCTTTTTCAATGGTATGCTCCTTTCTGTTACAGGTCCCCCAAAACTTGTAGTTCTTCACATGGATATGGCTATTCACACTTATGATGATATAATGAGAATCACCGACAATTTGAGTGAGAAGTACATTATAGGATATGGTGCTTCGAGCACGGTATACAAGTGTGTATTAAAGAATTCCCGACCAGTGGCAATTAAGCGAATTTACACCCAGTATCCACACAACTTGCAAGAGTTTGAAACTGAGCTTGCCACAACTGGAAGCATCAGGCACCGAAACCTTGTCAGCTTGCATGGTTACTCACTTTCTCCAAATCCGAATGGAAACCTATTGTTCTATGACTACATGGAAAACGGTTCTCTTTGGGATCTTCTTCATGGTTAGAAACATTCCTCTCTTTGTTACCCTAATATATTTTTTAAGGCTTCTATTTTATATTGGTTTTTTGCAGAGAGAACTTAAACAACCAAATATTTATTTATTTTTTAAACTTGAAAATAGGACCGTCGAAGAAGGTTAAACTTAACTGGGAAGCGCGACTAAAAATTGCTGTTGGAGCTGCGCAAGGACTTGCTTACCTTCACCATGATTGCGACCCAAGAATTATACACAGGGATGTGAAATCCTCGAACATTCTGCTGGATGAGAATTTTGAGGCTCATGTTTCTGATTTTGGGATTGCAAAATGTATTCCGACTGCAAAAACTCATGCATCGACATATGTTCTAGGCACTATCGGCTACATAGACCCCGAGTATGCACAAACTTCGAGGCTAACTGTGAAGTCTGATGTTTACAGCTTTGGTATTGTTCTTCTGGAGCTACTTACGGGAAAGAAGGCTGTTGACAATGAGGCTAACTTGCATCAGCTGGTATTGTGCTCTTTTAAAATTTCCTCCTTTTATATTCTCTCAGTTCTAAAATTGGAGATATCTTAACGAGATAACAGTTTTTATGGACAACTTTATGTTTACTATTTTACCCCTAAATCTAGAGCAACTTTGTGGGTGGATGGCATGGTCGTGTGTGTAACTTAAAGTAACTTTGTGGGTAAACCTAAGGAATATCGTGGGCCATTTTTGTTCTAAAGACCAAATATATTTCTAATTTTGAAATGGATCAAAAAGAAGTGTACCAATCTCTAGTTTTGGAGTGGAGGGAGTAGGTTCCTTGATGATTCCAATTTTATTGATTTTTGGAGTGAAGGGAGTAGTATCTTGATGATTCCAATTTTATTGATTCCAATTTTATTGAAGTTTGTTTGTTTCTAAGGCATCAAAGTTTCATAATTTCAGATATTGTCGAAGGCAGATGATAATACTGTAATGGAGGCTGTGGATCCCGAGGTTTCCGTTACGTGCATAGATTTATCCCACGTTAGAAAGACATTTCAACTTGCCTTGCTGTGCACAAAGCGAAACCCTTCAGAGCGACCAACAATGCACGAAGTTGCTAAGGTTCTAGTTTCGTTGCTTCCAGCTCAACTGCCGAAAACTTGTCCTCCTTCCAAAACTATAAATTACGCACAATTTGTGATGGGAAAAGGACAACCTCAACTCCAAATACCTAAGCAACAGGCTTTGCCGGACAACAATTCATCTGATGCTCAGTGGCTTGTTAGATTCCGAGAGCTTGCATCAAAGAACACCTTGTATGATGACTTTCGGGTCACTAGAAAGTAGAAATCGGCGGAGGCAGGGATATATATATATATATATATATATATAGAAGGTAGAAACTCCCAAATTTGTTGTTGCTTCCCAATGTTTGCTCGTACGGTAGAAGTCTGGTGGTAATTGGTCATATAAATTTAGTTGGGGACACTTGAGATGACATTTTTTGTGTTGAAAAAGGATATATACGTTAGGCCGTCAGTTTGTCTCAAGTCTTTGCACCAGCTTTTATAACTTACAGGACTCTACAGGGTATCGGTTTGGTTGTAAGCTGTGTATGTATTCATGTAGTAATGATAGTTATGGATTACATTTTCAAGCTGAGTTCTTAAAGTTTTTGCTCGGACTTGGATCTATTAGACGATATAAAATATTGTGCATTTTATCATAGGATTGATATTTTTAGTAAAATAACTTCGTTTGTCTGAAAACGTTGATTTTATATCTTCGCAGGATTACAATGTAAGAACCCTGTATTTTTAATATTTTGAAGTACTAAATAAAATTTGGTTTCCGACAAAAAGAATGTCAACG
>JAUMHB010073725.1:0-12897 GCA_032359685.1 Pittosporum tobira | reverse complement strand
AATACTCTAGAGTTCATCGGTAACTCATAAGAAGCGGCCTCTCACCTCCATACTTGCAAAGGCTGGTTCATCAAAAGAAAGCGGCCTCTCACATGTATACTCGCAAAGGTAGACTCAATAGAAGTGCCTACTCAATTGTTACTCCACCAATAACGAATGTTCAAACTTTCCTTTTGAGAAAATAATAGTGAAATAATAAGATATGGGACTTAACAAGAATTGATTGACCCCCACTATTCCAAAGATAAAATGCACTAAAAATGCAACCTACTCGCTACATTTCTACATAGGTTTTTAAATTGAATCGTCATTGAACTCTCATAAACGTGATCCATTATATGATTATAAGAAACAATATATGTTTCAATGAATGAAACATTTTAAATTTTTTTATTTATAAAATTCACAATTATATTGATTGAAATTATATATTCATAGATTTAGAATTTTAAAAATTGACTTTGAAAATTTAAAAGCAGACCCATTTCATTGAACATAATGAATAGTTTTGTTTGGATGTAAAAAATATCTATAACAATAATAACAATAAAAATATTTATATGTATGGCGGATGCTCCCGAAATGTCAACTGATTTATTTGGTGTATGGCACGTGCGTGGATGTGTATTGTATTTCATAAATCTATGCGTGATTAACTATTGGAATTGGTTATAAATATACAAAAAAATAAAAAATAAATAAAGAAAATATTATAGGTAAGTGAATAATTTTAGGGAGCAATCTTAGGGATTTTTATTTTTTTTTAGTGTGAATCCCATAAGAATATCATAATGTGAAAGATAATACTACTTAAGAAGGGGAAACAAAAACTCTACTTAAATTAATAATAGAGAAAATTACTCCAAGCACTACGTGGCCTTTTATTAGTCAAAAATTTCAAAGTTTCAGTTTTAACCATTGAACTAAGACCTTATTGACAGCAATATTAGAGATTGAATGAGCTTTAACGTTAGAGTATTTTCTTTCATCACACTGGCTTGACTTCTAATATATATTTTTGAGTTCTCAGAAAAAATCTCTTTTCCAATTTTAGGAGTTAATTCACAAAATATTAAAATTCGAAGACCCATTTCATTATTAAAATATTATTTTAGGAGTTAATTTAGGAGTTAATTTTAGGAGTTAATTTCATTGAACATAATGAATAGTTTTGATTAAAATATTATTTTAGGAGTTAATTTAGAATTTTAAAAATTGACTTAAAATTTTTTAAAGCAGACCCATTTCATTGAACATAATGAATAGTTTTGATTATTCTAAACAACTTTACGGTTTAATTATTTATTAAATAATTAAAATACATTATATTTGAAGTGACTCGTATAAATTATGTGAGATCAAATTTATATACCTCTTACTCTACGAGTATATAATACCAAAAAAAGAAAGAAAATATAAAACGTCATTACTATAACCAATAAAGCTGAAATATTCATTACAAATAACTGCACACAAACTCGCAACTACGGATAGTTTTTTGACTTGGGAAAAACAATCAAAACATAATTATTATTTCTTCGAATTATCAGAATGCTCCGAGATATCAAAGTTAATTATCTCATTGATTGGAAACATAAGTATTTTATTATTGATTATAAATAGCAATCCAAATTTGTATTGGGATAAGTTTGTTTGGGTGGTAAATTAGTACTCGTTCTGTCAATATATTCTAAAATTAGAGATTATTTAAAATTATAATAGTTCATTCCTTTTTAATATATTTCAAAATTGGAGATTATTTAGTTAAAATAATAAATTTTAAAATAAATATTTAATTATGATTTTAACAAAAAAAAAAAAGATGTTGTTTTTAAAAAAAAAATCTTTAAAATGATGTTATATTTTATCTATGTTTAAAATAAAATAATAAAACAGAAATATTATAATGTTTCATGATACTAAAATAAAAATTTATCTCTTATTTTGAAACAAATAGAGTAAAATAGTGAATAACAACAATTCGACTTGCCTAGCACACATGAATTTGCAATTGCGTTTCATGGTTTGGATTTGTAATGGATATTAATGGCAACCAATAATGTTAAATTTGGGGTTTAAAATTCGGTGTTAAATAAAACTCCGTATTTTTTGATATATTTTCGCCGTCATTTTAATACCACCTATGTTCGGAGTATAAAGCAAATTCAAATTTGGAAGGAGGCAACAATATTGTCAGAGTGGACAGCTTAAAAAATAATATTTGGTCTAAAATTTAGGATCTCCAATTTATTTTTAAATAATTAATATTAAATAATTAATTACACTCAATATGATTAATTAATGAATTAATAACACATAATTTAACCTCTAAAATTCTAACACAACTTTAACTTAAAAATCAACCATATTTCCACATTTATTTCTTTTCTTTTGTAATGGGTCTCCTTGCTTTGTTTGGTCATTGAATTTGAACTTTATATTTTGGGCTTTTCTTCTTTCTTAAAAAATAATTTTGGGCTTTTATTTTTCTCTTTGTCAGCCCATATTTTGCTTAAAGGCTGCTCAGTAAAGTTACAAGAAGACAAAATCAGTTGACTCAGGAGTATTTCATTACTCCCAACATTTTAAAATTACATATATCTAAAAAACAACTTTATGCGTTAAATGGAAGATAGAGAGAATGATAAGAATTGATAAGAGTAGGGAGCAATGGGACGAGATATAAGGCTTGTGAGGAAATACAGAGCCTACAAAAAAAAAGAAGAAAAAGAGGATAATTTGAATGAATAGTTCTTTGAGTAAGGAGCAATGAGAGGGGAGAAGCAAAGGGGAAAGAAGTTAGATGATTTTAATTTTTTTTGAGTGGGGGGAAAGAAGTTAGATTAAGAGGGTAAAGTAAAAATATTAAGAGGGTAAATAAATTAAAAATACTAATGTATTCAATCTATAATTTTTTTTTTTTAAAATCAATTAAAGTATACACTTTTAAAATAATTTATTTTTAAAAATAAGTTATAGAGTGATAGAAATAATTCTTGTCAAAGTTAACTGTGGCTCTGCACATTTTCTATTATGTCAATTCTACCATATCATGGAAATAGGAGAAAGATTACCCTGCAGTGAATACATTTTACTCCTTTAGTCCCATCCCATGTTAAATGTATCACTTTTTTCTTTTAATGTATTAATTTTTAAATCAATAATTAAAGTATTAAACATATTTATTATAATTTTTGAAGTCAATAAAAAAAAATTGGATTAGTAACGCATTTAATGTAATTTCATATAATTATGATCAGTTCTTATACATATTATTTATTGATTTTAAATATGTATAATTTGACCATAAAATTCAACTTAATACATTTAATATGAGAAGGAAAAGTATAAAACTTGTAAGTTTTTTTATTTTCAATTTAAAAAAAAAAAAAAAAAAACATATCAAAGCTAGAAATAAAGTTTGGTTAGGGTTTTTATTTCTCCCGAGTGGCTGTTATACACAATAAATAATCCATATATTATATAATGCACATCTATTATTTGGCAACCATATATTTTTCAATACAAAAACCATCTTGTATAAACAATCCACACACCACCTTCAAGCAAGACCTGCATCAAACGGAGCTGGGGGTGGATATGGGCTTAGTCGACGCGAGGGTCCTGCTGGAGGTATAGGTACACCTTTGGGCAACATCTGATATGATGATCCACTTAACCTCTGAAATGGGATTGACATCTCACCACCCTCAATTCTTCTAGAATCTACACAGTCGGTGGCAATGGCAATGGTTGCCACCAGAGCAAGGATTACGAGTCCAGAAATTCTCATAGTCTTTCTCACGCTTCCTGTTTGACGAAGTAGTTCTTAGTATTATGCAATTAAGATATGGTTTGATTGGGGACTTTGCTTGGCTTTGCTTTTATATAGACCATCTGGTTTGATTGGGTGCATAAAAATGGTGATTTTCTTAAATTTATTTAGTAAGTAAAAGATATGGGTATTAAATATTTTTAAATTTTTGTGTCCTAATTATTTCTTTTTATGGCCAAACATTTATTGATGTAATTCATATTGCACGTGATCCACGATGTTGGAAATCACATACTAAAATAGTACCAATCGAATTTTTAGGAAACGAAATCTGAAAAATGCTAACAATGCTCAATTTTCCAATCTTATTAGTTGTCCGATTTATCCATACTTTCTGTATTAGTTTTCTTTTAATGTTTTAATTTTTAAGTCAATAGTTAAATTATTAAACATATTTATTATAGCTTTTGAAATTAAAAAAAAAAAGGATTAGTAAAACATTTAATATAGTTTATATGATCAATTCTTATATTATTTATTAATTTTAAATATGTAAAATTTGACCATAAAAATCAAGTTAATACGTTTAACATGAGAAGGAAAGAGTTCAAAACTTGTAAATTTTTTATTTAAAAAAATAAATCAAATCTAGAAATAAAATTTGATTAGAATTTTCATTTCTCCCAACTGGTTGATATGCAGTTATGCACAATAAACAGCCCATATATTCTAGTACCCACATATATTATTTGGTAACCATATATTTTGATCATTTATTTTTCAATACGAAAAACCATGATGTGTGCATGCATCTGCATAAATAGTCCATATACCAGCTTTAAGGCTTTAAAGCAAGATCTGCATCACGCAGAACCGGGGGGTGGAACTGGGTTTAGTCCATGCGAAGGTCTTGTTGGAGGTACTGGTACACCTTTGGGCAACATCTGAAATGATGATCCACTTACCTCTGAAATAGAGGCGGCCCAAGATTAGGCCCAGATAGTAGTACCAGGCCTCTAAAATTTACATCTCCCAACCACAGTCGGTGGCAATAGCAATGGTTGCCACCAGAGCAAGGATCGTGAGCCCCGAAATTCTCATCGTCTTTCTCACACCTCCTGTTTGACGAAGTAGTTCTTGGTGCTGGTATTATGCAATTAAGTTCCTTGGCTTTGCTTTTATGTAGACCATCTGGCATGATTGGGTGCATAAAAATGCGATTTTCTTAAAAATTTTTACGTAAAGATAAGGGTATTAAATATTTTAAAATTTTTGTGTCCTATTTTTTTAATTTTTTTATTTTTTTTGGAGTGGTCCTAATAATTCTTTTGTGAACAAACATGTATTCATATATACATAGTGCACATGACCCATGATGTTGGATATCACAAACTAAAATAGTACCAATCGAATTTAGGAAACGAAATTTGAAAAATGATAACAATACTCAATTTTCCAATGTTAATAATTGTCTGATTTATCAATACATTTTGCAACCCACATTAAAGATTCCATAACAACAGTTCATCTATTATTATCGTGCTTTCTCGCTCATGCCATTTTTTTTTATTTTTTTTTATTAATGTCATAGATTTTATATCTTCCAATTTAGAAGTGGACTAAACTTAAAAACAAATATTATTGAAAAAGGAGACAAAGCAATCAGAGTGATAAAGTATGACTTGTCTTATTTAGTAATTAGATTAGAGATAAACATGTTTCAAGGAAAGACTAGAGAAAAAAACTAATCACTGTATTCACTTTCACTTAATTTGGTTAAATCTCATCATATATTATAATTTTGGTCAAATTGTTGAGATAATGCACGTGTACTTGTTTTTCTTCAACCCTGGAGTAAACAGAGGCGAGACTTTTCAAATTAGGGGGTCTGTAAATAATTTATTTTATTGATAATTAATATTATGTTTTTCTTTAAAAATTTACATAAATTTTATATGTGAAATACAAGTATATTAAGTCATATTATAATTTTTTAATTATTACAATTTTAATTGTAGTGGGACTATAATTTTAATTTTGAATGATATATTATTACAATTGTTCACATATTAGCAAGGTTTACACAAACTTTGGGAGGTTTCTAAGCCCCACCATCTATATATATGTCTCCGCCTTGAGAGTAAAACTGTAAATGATGTCCAAAGTATATACTCCCACAGTCCCAAATTCAAATTCTAAGATCAAAGACATTTTTTTTTGTTTAAATTTGAAAGACTAATAACATAAATCAAAAAGAATATATAGTGTATATTTAAATAAGAAGAAATTTACGGTGAGAAATAAATTTTATGTGGTGTAGAATAATTCTTTCATTTTAAAAGTAATATTTTTTAATTTGCGTACATTATGTGATTTAATATTTTTTTTTGGAACGGAAAAAGTATTCATCAAATCCTTTAAAGTACTTTAAAGGAGTTGATGTTTTCAAGCTGAAAGGAGTTTACAGTATTTATAGTTCATGAAATTAGACCATTATATGCAACCCACATTCAGACATTCAAGCAAACATTTGATATTTAGAAGGAGAAAAAAAAAAAATACTTTTGGTTAAACATACTTAAACAAAGCTTATAATTAGATACCTAAGAATTAGTAACTGCTAAATCATAAGGTAACCCTAGATACTATTAAATGAAAGAGAAATTATAAAACAATATAAATTAAACAGGAAATAAAATAAAAAAAGAATAAGTAAATAAATTATCGATCGAAAGGTCCTTCGGGATCAAGCTGCTTACAAAGAGCAAGGTAAGTAAGATAAAGAACTCGATCTTTGGCACCGGTTCGATGATTCTTAGTATGCTTGCAGAAATACTTCAACTCAGCAAGTTTGCAACACCCCACCATTTGGCCCAACAACAAAAACAGCCAATTAATTGACTTCTTCTTTGTCCAAATTGGCTTCATACAATTTTGCTGCTTACAAAACTCACAATTGGGCAAGATCGGATTCATCCAAACCGCCGGTGCCCTATCGTGCATGGTTCCCTTATTGGTCGATATAAAGTACGCGACTTCCTTGAATTTTTGCTCCAAATCGTACTCCATTTGGTATACTTCTTCACACCTTTTGCATTGGACTTCGCCGCGAATGGTATTTATACCATTCGATAATAGGTAGTTGAGACTGTTAACAGTTGCACGGCGGTTGGTGGTCCACGGATAGGGCGGCGTTATGGCTTCGCTTTTGCCTTGTTTTAGGTTTTGGACAGGGGAGCGGCGGCGGCGGCGCTGAGAAGCGGTGGCGGCGGCAGCTCGGTTGATTGCCGGAGGAAGAGGAGGTCTGGTGGTTGACATTGAAAGAGTTAGAAATTCGTCATGATCTTCGGTTTCTTTTCTTTTTAAAGGGAGTGAAGTAGGGTTTTTCATGGTGTGTTATCAGAAGTAATTTAACCGTAAGTGAAAATAAATTAAGGGGCAAGAAATAGAGGGGGAAGACGAGAAGAGATAGAAAAGTTGTTCAAAGAAAGATAAATTCTGGTGTGGGTTCAAAATTCAAATAAAAATCTGAATTTGAGATTGAAGATTAATAAAAATATTGCATCTAAACCCTAACAAATTTTAGTGAAATTCGGATCTTTTCACGAACCCTAGTAATTTCTGGTGTTCAGCTTTTTCTAACCTTTCCTCGTCCCATTAATAACGCCCATGCAATTCTGAGGGTTGGTCTCCTAGAATTATAGTTTCATTTTTATTAAATTTAAATTTAAACTACAAATTTAATTTTTTGAATTATTTTTGTTGTATTTTAAATTTCAAATGCATAATATTTAAACGCTTAATAAAATAATTAAACAAAACACAAAGTTAAAAATATAAGCAAATAAATAAATCCAAAATATAGGACTGTGTTATGAAACCGTACAACACAAAGTGTAATTTGTTATTGTTATTTTTTTTTTAAGAATAACTTTGTGTCTGTATGTCTTTTAATTTATTACAATTGACCAGAAGTGAAAAAATTAGGTATTTTTCTCAAAAAACAAAAAGTATATTATACGACCACAGTGGGAGTCGAACCCACGACCTTCTGATCCGAAGTCAGACGCGCTAATCCACTGCGCTATGCGGTCAGTTTTGAACTTACATGCTATCCTGTAAATATATAACGTCATTACCCGGTCTACAACACTTAAATAGTGTCGCTGTTGCGGTGAAGAACTCCATTCGTTCACTTTACTCCCTCCTACCTAGTTCTCACTTCTCACCCTTCTCATTGAACGATGTCTAAAAATTTAGAATGTTTTAATCTCTTAAAATGTTCTAAATGAGAATTTTGTATCCTTCCTTTTTTTTTTTTTTTTTTTGGTATCCTTCCAGTTTTGAGAGATACTTCCTATGATATATTCATAACTTTTCAAATATAAAGTGCAATAAATTCATTTGAGTATTAGAAACATAGGTTTTTGTAGATAATATTGCTTATCAAATAGCTTACAATTTTACTATAATTAGATCTCTTAAACGAGTCAAGCTTGTTGAACTCAAATTTGGCTCATTTAGTTAAACGATATTTTTTTCGAGTTCAAAATCGGCTCATTTAACTTAAACGAGTCTTTTATCGAGTTTTTAACAAGTTAAACTCGAGATTTTAGTGAAAAATTTAGAAATATTTAATGGTATTGAATTTTTATCGAGATGAACTCAAATTTAGCTCGTTAAATTAAATGAATTTTTTAACAAGCCGAGCTTCAAACGAACCAAACTCAAGTCTTAAATGAGTCCCCTTAGCACCACTAACTATAATTAATGTATTATGTCTATTTTGAAATTTAAAATATCTTAAGTTAATTTCTTAAAATCAATAATGTTTTATACTTAAGAAGTGATAGAGTAATAACCAAGAGTTTAAAAATTATTTAATGGACTTGACTCTCATCGGTTTTCCTCTTAAACATTTGAACTTTCAGATGTTACTATACTATATTATAGATAAAATCATTTCCTGTTCATGCTATTATATAAGTATATTTTATATGATAACATATACGGATTATTTCTGGAGAAAACGATACCATGAGATTTTATATACAATCCAAAATCCAGTTTGCACCCAATGTTTGGGCCATCTTTTAGCACCTGTTGAAGATGTGTTGAGTTGGCAATGGCTTTGGCAAATTAAAATCCCTAATAAGCATAAAGGCTTCTTTTTGATTGGCAATTAAAGAAAAAAAAATTAACAAATGATAACTGGTCGTGAGACTCCTCTTTGTGAAAGGTGCAATTGTGGGACTGAATCTGCCTTGCATGCCCATGAGAGATTGCCCCAAAGCAATTGTTACTTGGTTCAGGTATGTTCCCCCTAATTTTGCTTCTCCCTCTTTAGTTGGACTGGTTTAAAAATAACTTAGGTTTTCCTCTACCTCCTCAAAAAAACCCTTGCTGGGTGTGGCAATATTCAGCCATTGATTGGACGATTTGGAAGGGTAGAAACAGTGAGGTTATCGAGGGATTAACCTCTTATAAACTGCTACTAACTTCCAAATTCAGTCCCTTTTTGATGATTTAATTCAAGCCTTTTTTTCTCAAGAAAAACCGAGCAATCCCTGCTCTCAAACTGCTGTTAGAATTTGGATCTCTCATCGATCCGGTGCATTGGGAAAAGCTTAATGTTGATGCTAGTGTTTTGCAGTCACCCAAATATTTTGGTCTTGGTGGTTTGATTCGTGACAATCAAGATACTAGGATAACAGGTTTCTTTTGGCGGGTTGGTTGGTGGTCCTGTCGCCACTGCTGAAATCTGGGCTATATTGGAAGGTCTAAAAATTGCTTGGGACATGTGAATCTCTATGGTTGAAAATGGAGACAGACGTTGCTAATGCTATTAAGGATATCCAAGAACGGGATATCTCCTCTCATCCGGCTGGCATGCTTATTCAAGAATGTCGGCAGCTCATTAATCAGAAATCCATGTACTGTTCGACTGATGCACACCAAGAGAGTAAGGCAACAAATGTGCCGACCAACTTGCTAAACAAGGTCACAGCAATAACTTTTGTATTAATGTTATTGAGGCTCCATCGCCAGAAACCACTGTGTTTGTAACATGCAGCTGATGCTTTGTTATCTAATAATATTTGTTCTTAGGCCTTTTGGCCTCCTTTGAACCACAAGAAAATAAATAAATAAATAAATAAAAATTAAGGGGTGAAGATTGTAGAAGTCACTACATAAACGAAGCAAGTTATAAATTAATTTGGGCCTAAAAAATTATGGTTCAAAGTGAACTTCAGTCCTTTAGGAAATTAAGAGAACAGCAAAGGGAAATCCGATTATGACTTGTCCTTGTGTAATAGGCTCATAGCACCGTGCCCAAATTTCAACCAAACAAAATTTTACGGTTCTGAAAATCACAACGTTTCATTTTCAATCATGCATTTCACTTTCAAGAAATAATTTGGATCACACCCTTTCATTTTCAATCAATTACATCGAACAAGTTTACATCAAGATGGGTACTAGATCAAGAAAGTATAATGGAGCGATACATGATAATCACTACTACCATGCGCGCATCAGTTAATTAAAGGCCAAGCTCGCTCACAGAGAGCGTATGAGAGATCAGAATGATGGAACAATAAATCACTCATTCGCTATAGGCTCCTTTGGTATCAGAGTTTATAGATTATGAAATTCAAACACAGTAAAAGATTATGTTTAACAGACTAAATCTAAGTTCAAAAAAATTTGAGCTTACAACTTAATTTCGGATTTCAACAAAAAATTAAAATTAAATTTAGGTTACAAACTGCAGTTTAATGAATTTTAAATGCTATTACCAAACAAGTACCATATATGAAGCTATTATATATAAGTTGTCCCATATGTTGTGTTATCGGTTGTCCTAATTTAACCTAACTAGTTCAAACGTCCGACGTTGTCCGGGTTAGATAAAATTATTTATTAATATATTATAAAAGTTATTTTAATATTTTATACAAATTTTTTTCAGTACTTAATTAGTTTTAAGTTAAAACAGTGAATTTTATGTATATATTTATAAATTATTTATTTATTTGATAAATATGTTTTTGAATTTTATTTTAACACAAACTATTTGATTTTGTTGTTATGCACATAATAATCTATTATTAAAAAAAAAAAATTAGAAGTTGATTGAACTTATGTTCATATAAAATTAAAATAGAAATTATTTGTAAAATTTTAAGTTTTTGTTACCAATTTCTATTTTATATATGTAAACTTACTAATATACTTAAATAAGGATTATGTATGAAAGACAATAGACAAGTCATACTTATTTTTATTAATAAAAATTTTGTTAATAGCAATATTTTACTTATATATTTGTTAGAGGTTTATATTTAATAATTTGTAAATAAAATATAGGCTAATGATGATTTCTCTAATAAATATTATGTATGAAAAATAATAAACACGTCATAATTATTTTTATTAATAATAATTTTGTTTGCAAAAAAATTATATTTATATATATGTTAGAGATTTATATTTAATAATTTACAATTCAAATATATTTTATTGATGATTCAGTAAATGTGTTAATGATGAGAAATACGTATATTTAAAAATAATGGAAGACCAAATTTATATTTTATTAAGTGGATTACATAATAGTTAACACATTACTTTTTATTACATCATATGAGTTTAATAGAATGGTAAAATTATTCATAATTTATCAAAATAACATGAGTTCAAATTTTGACAATTATAATTAATTTTTTAGTATTAAACAAATAACTGAATTAACTTGATTGAGTTTTAAATGACTTGTGTTTAATATATATATATATATATATATATATATATCTCCCTCCGTGGATGGAATTAGATCATTAATAGCTGATATGGAACAACACCAACCCTCCCTCCTCCTTTTCGGGGGGTTGGATCGGATCATTAACTGCTGGTAATGAGGACGAATGATTGTGCCAACCTGACCTAATCAATGACACCCATACCAGAGACACCTCATCCATGATCAACCACAAACTTGGAATTTCAAAATTAATAGGCTCTAATAAAAAACATATTGGCTTTGAAAATAAGTTGACAGGAAACATTGAGAAATATATATAAATAAATAAATAAATATTCTTATGAGGGAGAAATACGACGTAACATCACCTCACAAGTCGAAGAGTAGGGACGTAGGGTGGTCGCGGGTGTCCTTACCACACATAAAATACATAGCTGCAAATAGCTGGAAAATTTGGATACAATTAAGATTCAATTTGATATAAAAAAAAATGTGTTTTAAAAAATATTTTTTGATAAAATAGTTTTTAAAAAAATAATTTATTTTCTAATATTTAATAGTCAAATTAAAAATGAGGCTGAAAATATATTTTTATATTTTGATTTTGAAATAAAATTAACAATTATGTTATTACAAATTAATAAAAATATTTTTTAATTTTTTTAATAATATAAATTAAGTTCTTATTATGAATTTTTTTATTTATTTGTATGTATATAAAAACTTAGCATATGATCTAACAATAAAAATATTCATTCTTTATAGAAATTTTTTTAACAACATAGTGGTTTTAAAAAATTTTAAGAACAAAAAAATTTAAAATATAGAAAATATGTGTGTATGTATAATTCAAAACAAAAATACTAATTATGCATATATTGTGAAAATAAAAATAAATATACTTATTTAAAATTAAATAAATAAATAAAATAATGAGAGTAATTAAATAAAAGTGTTACGAATAATGACGAAAAGAAATAACACTGATATTATTTTTTTTAAAATGACTTAGGGATTTAAATCCGTAAGTTGTTTTTCTAAAATAACAAAAAGAATTTCCGTTTATTGAAAAATAATTTTCTGTTGACTAAATTTTTTTTGAAATATCAAATATTAAAAAAAATTAAAAATATTTAAAAAAAAATAAATTTCTTATAACAAATAGAGCCAAAGTGTGGCCACCGTCGAGCGTGGAAAAGTGACCACCACGGTCTATTCACAATTACGTAATATTCATTTTCCTTGTTAGGGAAAGTAGTCATAGGGGTCAGACTTTTTTATTTTTTATTTTTTATTTTTTATTTTGTAATAATGGAAGGAGGTAGACGTGTGGTTTTGTTTGTACTCCCTCCGGTCT
>JAUMHB010073713.1:0-12359 GCA_032359685.1 Pittosporum tobira | reverse complement strand
ATTTCTACTTCAGATTATAACATCTGAATTTTATTATCTTTTTCTTGGTATTTTTTAAAATTAGATATATATTTATTGATTTTAATATTGTTTCGGAAGTCTTTCAATTTGCTCCTCCTTTTGACATCTTTACCCTTAAATCTTTTACCACCGGAAAACTTTGGTAAGAGATTGATGTTGAAAGATAACATCCTTAATATGGTTTTACTTATTTGTAATGACGCGTAACAAAATTGCCTAGCAACATCTAATACTCTCATTAAAATTTGATTTGTCATACATCAAAGGCTACTTTCAATCTGACAAAATTTAAAAATGATCTTTTACTTCCAAAATTTACCGCCTTTTCACTTTTATCCCCTGTTCCTTCTGATATTTAATATTTTGCCTTAACCACCAGTAGTTTGCTAGCTTATAACAAAGTCAGCGCCACTTGTGACTTTAATTTTTACATTTTGCTTCTTCTTTATTTTTTTGGTAACAACTTTGCGATGCCAAGAAGTTAAAAAACTTTGGAGTCAGCAACATTTGTGGTTGCCACAGTAACGTACTCTATCCATTTTAAAAATAAAGACCAAAACTTTTAAAAGTTATCCGTTTTAAAAATAAAGATCAAAACTTTTAAAAGTATTTGAGACGGACATTTTAAAAATATATTTATATATTTATACATAGTTAATATAATAGATAACATAACGTACAGATATATTAAAAATAAAAAATATTATGAATTGTGTTTTCAGAAAATATTAAAATCTATATCAAAATTTTGGTCTTTCTTGTTAGGTGGGAGAGGATATATTCTCTCATACTTCATCTTTTACTTCTCTTTTAATACATACTGTACTTTGTTAGCTGATTCATAATTTCTTTTTTCTGGTTTCCTTTTCTTGTTTAGGTAATAGGGATTTTAATTTCTCGGTCTTTATAATAATTGAATCCGATATTCCATAAAGATCATAACTTTTTTTTTTAAAATGTTCCAGAAAGATTACAATATGTCCAGTTTTTTTTTTTTTTTTTTTTAAATTAATCAAATAAATTATCTAACTTAACTTATCAAATTAGTTATAGTATATCATTTGACTCAAATATTAGAATCCTCATATTATCAATATAAATGATAATTTTGCTATATGTCGGAGACTTAACGTAAGAATGTAAAACATTTTTGTTATCAAATACTATGACTTCATACTATAATTACTACTCCACTATTAATCACTTCAACTACTAATTTATTATTTATTATTTATTATTCTAACAATAAAAATAATTTAAATAGTTATTTCTTAATTAAATATATAATCTTGGAGTATATCATATAAATATCAACGGGTAACATGAATTTGAGGACAAAATTGAGTAAACTCAGTTGCGCTAGTGTCCCGTTCCAATGCAGAAACGGCAATGACATTTGGTGGGGTTTTATTTTACCAGTCTGCAGTCTTCGTATCAGACAGAAATACAGAGTCATCAATTCATGGCTTTCAACCATTTAGCTGTTGGCTTTTCGGCCGTCCGAATATAAACCCATTTTTTTAATTTCTCCCTTACTTCCTCCTCGCCATTTGTTTGTCTTCTGTTATTTTCTTAGCATAATGATTACTATTATGATTCTCATATCTATTAATTTACTACATAAAGATCAATATAATAATCATAGTCTGTATGCATATATGAATTGAAGGGAGCTCCTTTCTTTTCTCCTCTCCTCTGATCTTTTGTTCTCTCGCTACTTGTCTTCTTGCCACAATTTCTCTGACTTCTCTAACTGCTACTGCCGCTACCTCATTTTCTGCTCTCTATCTCTTCTCGATGTTCTTTGTTTTACCTCAGTGATGAAGAAGAGGTACAGAATTGGAGAAGTTTGGGATTTCGAGCATGAAATGATTGTTTCGGGTCTGGGTCGGGAAGTGATACTGGGATTGGATGGTGGGACCACCAACACAGTCTGCATATGTATGCCCATCATCCCTTTTACGGATCACCTGCCGGACCCTCCACCGGTTCTTGCCCGAGCTGTTGCCGGATGCTCAAATCACAACAGTGTTGGAGGTATAACAAAATAATAGTAATTTCACTTCTTTCTTCTTAGACATTTCTTTGAATTTCAGTTCCTGATTGTTGTTTTGACTTTCTGCTTTTATATGTGTTTTCTGTATTGTGACAGTTGCACTCTTTTTTTGGAGCTCTGAAACAGTGATGGCGGTAGAAAGAGAGAAAATTTAATGGGACTAAAAGTAGAATTATGTACTTCTAGAATTTCCAATACCAAGAATTTTGCTTAAAATTTAAACTAATCCCCTTCTGGTTTTCAATTTTTGTCTGAGCTCTTTCTGTACCCCAAAGCCTTTAACATGCTAATAATGAACAATCATAATCCAAGAGGTTAGCTGAGAATTATAATTAGTCATGTAGAACAGGAGGATGTTTTCTAACTTCTGAATGGCAGTTTTTTATGATTACTTTTTGGTCAACAATTTTTTTTTTTTAAAATCTAGTGGGAGTTATTATTTATGATAAATTTTTGATTTCTGTTCCTATGCATATGAAATTATGAACAATGGATAAGCATGGATCAAATTAATTCGGAGCTGATTTTAAATAAATTGAGAAGGGTTAGGCTGCGGGCATAATAAGGCTTGGTTTCCATGAAATGTAACTATCCCTTTGTTTACTTTCTTTTGGGAAATGCAACTATCCCTTTATTTCTTTGTTTACGGTGTGTTTAGGGTAAAGCATATAGTACAATATTTCATACAAAGACATCACTTTAGCACAGGTGATACATGACGCTATGATTTTGAGTAAAGGAACAAAAGGCAATGATATTGATTATATTCTACAGAAACTGCTGCAAGGGAGACACTGGAGCAAGTTATGGCAGATGCTCTTTCAAGGTCAGGAACAACTCGATCTGCAGTTCGAGCTGTTTGTTTGGCTGTATCTGGTGTTAACCATCTGACAGATCAGCAAAGGATTCTAAACTGGCTTAGGTTCGGTTTCCAAATCTTTGCAGCCTTTTTTTTCTAATTTTTATAATGCTTAACTAGTTTTTGTTTCTATTGACGTTCTTTTACCTTCTTTTTATATCTGCAGTCTTTTTCTCCTAAAATGATTACTGTTGCCATAACTTGAGAACAAATTAAAATAGATTACTTTAAGTTTTCTATGTCTAGTATAGCTGTTGATAAATTAGTTTTTTATTCTAATTTATTGATTCTAGACATGCTTGTACTTTGTAAACAGTGCTATATTTCCTAGCCACGTCCAGTTATTTGTCGAGAATGATGCTGTGGCAGCTCTGGCAAGTGGAACTATGGGAAAGCTTCACGGATGTGTTCTAATTGCTGGTACAGGAACCATTGCTTATGGTTTCACAGAGGATAGAAGAAATGCTCGGGCTTCTGGTGCGGGACCCATCTTAGGTGATTGGGGAAGGTATATGTATTGATCGAATTATACATTGTTACTTTAGTAGTACTGTATATGGGATTGCAAGTTATCAACCAAAAAAAAAGTATAAATGGGATTGTTAGGTGTGTAAGAGAAATAATTGTCCTGTTTACCTTTGTAGTGGATACGGCATAGCCGCACAGGCATTGACTGCAGTAATCAGGGCTCATGATGGTCGTGGGCCAGATACAAGCCTTGTGTATAATATCCTACAGGAGCTTGATCTTTCTTCCCCAGATGAACTGATCGGGTAATTGTTTGAAACTTTTGTCCTTCTTCATCTCATCATCAGCATCTCATACATTCAAATGTAACTCCTTCAATTATGCTTTGGAATCTGCTTAACTGAGGAATGGGGGGATATAACGAACCTTTTCTTTTGTTAAATTTATATTACCCCAAATATTACGGATAAATTCAACAAGATAGATAATATATAACTGAGATGGATAAAGTCTTACCGATTTTTATTTATTTTTTCATTTGAATTCAGGTGGACCTATATGGACCCATCTTGGGCTCGAATTGCAGCTCTTGTTCCTGTCGTGGTATCTTGTGCAGAATCAGGTGATCAAGTTGCAAATAAGATCTTGCTAGATGCAGTTCAAGAGTTGGCTTCAAGTGTGCAGGCTGTTGTCAATAGACTAAACTTGTGTGGAAAAGGTATTCAAAATTTGCAATATTTACTTCATATGTAATTTGATAAAAAACCAATTGAAACACAAAATCCATTACCAGAAATTGAATAACTTCCCTTTCTACACATATGAAATCATAATTAAGAAATGCCATTTAATACGCCCAAATCATAATACTTTACCCATTTGAAGTTTCATATCATATAGTTGAACCACATCGATGATCGTGTGCACTCCTTGCAGATGGAGAAGATCCTTTTCCTCTTGTAATGGTTGGTGGTGTTCTTGAAGCTAATAAAAGGTGGGATATAGGGAAAGAAGTTATTAATTGTATCTCTAAGGACTTCCCAGGGGTTCTCCCAATTAGGCCAAAGGTACAAATATTCTACTTTAAATCCATGTTAAATGAGCATTTAATCATATATAGTAATTCAGTATTTTTCTTGGCATAGAATGCAGTTATGTCTAATTCACTTGGCTAATAATGTGTGGATTACAACTACTATAAAGTCATCTATCCAGGATATATGGGAACCCCAATATAGTAGAAGTTATGAACGGAAAACCTATGACAAAGCCACCAAATGAGATATTTGTAGATTAAATTACCACAGTAACTCCGGATGTGATTTATAAGTTTACGATATGCTTTTAGGTATACATGTTTTCTTTTAAAACTATCCTTGGTTAGCATTTTCGGACTTGAAATTAAGGGCTCATATTTCAAGGGCTTTCGACTGGCTGAATCATTGTGATCGTTTGTATATGGGACAAAGTATGGAAGTTGATTTAAATCACAGGTGTTAGTCTATTTACGAGCTTTCAGCGCATAAAAGTTATAACATTTATTCCTCTTATATTAGTAAGTTCCAACCTTGTTCGCTTTGGTTGGTTAATACTTTCGAGTAACTGCAAATAATACTCCATTCCAAAATCAGAGATCTGAACAATGACGAGTTTATAACATTTACTCCTCTTATATTAGTAAGTTCCAACCTTGTTCACTTTGGTTGGTTAATACTTTCGAATAACTGCAAATAATACTCCCTTCATTCCAAAATCAGAGATCTGAACAACGACGAGTTTAAGGAATACTTTCCCAAACATCCCTCCCATTAATTAGAAATGTTGTAGTGCTGACTGGTGCACAATCGTCGTAAAATGAGAGTAATAGCATATTACGAACATCATATTCCTTTTTATAGTCTAAAACTAGAAATATATATTTAATTTTGGAGGACTTAAAAAGAATATGTACCTCTAATTTTGGAACGGAGAGAGTAACAATAATAAAAAAAAAAAAAAAAGTTGATTACCATAATCTTCTTACCATGTTGGAAAGGGAATTTTTTTGCTTGACGCTGTGTTTAGAGATTTCTTGTTCTGACAGGGAATTTTTGTGTGTTGCTTTTAAATGAAAATCAGGTGGAGCCTGCAATAGGAGCAGCATTGCTTGCTTGGAATTTCTTGATGAAACAATCTCAAAAGGATGCATTCACAGGTTGTTAACTATATTTATGTTCTGACAAGGGTTATCAAAATTGTACATTATCAAGAACAATTGAGAAAATACTAGAAAATCATTATTCCGAGTCCAAACGAGCAAATGATGTTGAACACTTCACTCACTGTAATAATAATTTATAGTAATAGTAATTTAGTTTGTGTTTTAAGGCCTACTTATATTCTCTTATTTTAATCCTGAAAGTTTCTAGGTTTAAAGGTCAATTTTGTGAGATTGATTTGGCATCTTTTCCAAAGCCAGCTTTAATTTTAAAATTGTACCAAACAATAATAAGACGACAATACTACCCAAATTTGCTCATCTTTAGACGTGTAAAATGTAATTTTCTTGCACTCTCTTTACTATTCTCAAATGTTTTTCATTATCCATAAAATTTAACAAAGTTGATAACTTATATATTGATAAATATATGTAAAATTATTAAGACTGCTAGGTAAATTTTCAATTTCAAATCACAGCTTGAAATCATACTGTACAGTCAGCTTCACCTTTTCCATAAAGATTTGTCCAGTAAAACAATGGTCTCATCCTCGGCCAAAAATATAATCCAACACATAAACACCTGAACATAAGAAAATTTAGAACTATTCTAAACTTCAATTTTAGGATAATGGCTTCCCATCAAAAATTTGCCGCATCCTCAGCAAACTTCAACAAAAAGCTCACAATTGAAGTCTTGGCAATGTTCCCGCCTTCAACAGTTTTGGTGTCAAAGACACCCTTTATAACCCGAGCGTAGAGCCTTTCAAGTTGCGGAATGCCATAGTTCTCAGTACACTCCACCAAACGCTGTTTGACAAACTCGATTTTGCCAGGATCCTCGGCATCCGCCATGGCAACATCGGGGGATTTGGACCCACTGACCTCATTAGACGCCTCCATCTGAAAGCCATCAGTAACAATTGAACTCTCTGATTTTCTTTGGTTTGCATCAACAACTTCAGGTTCTTGGAATTCGGGACCCACCAACTCTTGAGGCTCTGATCCGTCTTCTGCAGATGAAACTGGCATTCAGAGTAGAGTTCCACATACCAGAATTGCGGAAAGTAGACATGTAATAATTATTTTTTCATTGCAAGAGCTGTCAACTATTAAGCAATTTATCGACAGCAATTTGACTGAACAAAATACAGATGTAAATATCCAAGTAAAAAATCTCTGTGGTTTGCACATGGAGTTTGTGTCTAATGCCTTTAATTATACTTTTTGTTAAATATTACTTCACCACAAAAAAAGGGTACCAGTCACATGTCAATAATACCAGAACAGTTTGGAGTAATACCTGCATGTGCAGCATCAGCATTCTTCTTTATTCGTTTCAAAGCTTCATAGCTTTGATCCAGATTAACCTCGGGCTGGACATTACGAAGACGAGCACTCGCTCTAGTCACAGTTGCCATCTGGACAACAGGAGGTTGCAGGAAAGAAGATCCTTCTAAATCATCAGGCAAGGAAACTGGGACCCCTTCTGCAGCAATCTTCTCACAGGACGCTGCCAACACAGGGTCCACTTGTGACATCATTCCATGCACCTGAAAAGGGAGGAAGGAAGATTGTGAAATGTAACAAGTCAAAGCCCATATAGAGGAAAGCTGAAGACAAGTGATAAAGTGAACGTACTGCATCACGAAGCTCATAAGCTCTACTTACAATCCTAGCTCCATTGTAGTCATCCCCATTATATCTCTGCATGCAAGACAAAGCTTCAATCATATGTTGAAAAAATAAAAAGACAAGCACCAACACGCACTGCTAGCATGCTATAAATTTTATGGTTCATGTATTATAACTGTACTATATACATACGCACCTTTGCATTGGTCAAAATAAGGTCAAAATCCTCCAAAAATGCTTTGCAAGTGATATATTTTCCATTATCGACATGTTGCAACAGAGTTGCCATGTCCATAGGACTCTGAATGATAGAACGATAGTTTGGTGCATCCTCATCCGTGACCGGATAATGAAAGGCACCGAAACGCTTGTCATAAAATATCCTGCATTGCAGAAATAGAAATAGTATGAGAGCTCTTCAAATGCCCAGTACGATTAATATTTGAGTTTTATTAGAACAAAATTATTTAAGTCAAGATCAGCTCACCGATTGCAAATATCACGAAGGCACATGCGCAACCGGCGAAGGGCATGTCCTTGAGCTTCAGCCTTGGCTTTTAACTCAGATGCCTTAGGCCCAGTAGCCACCTTTGGTGCCTTGGGGAGTTCAGGCAAGGAAGCTGATTTTTGGGCTTTTTTTGTTTCGCTGTTGGATGGTATTGATAAAGCGGCTTCAATCAAACGGTCAAAAAATAAACATCTGTCTTCAGTTGATGGCTTGTCAACTCCATAGCTGTTAAAATGCAGAAATAATTTATTAGTGTCAATTACTTGAAGGTTGTCTACAAGTTACTGTGAACACTGAACAGCAGCCCAGGGATAAGTGAATGAAAGATGTGACCCATATTTGGTAAACATACAGATCATGACGCTGGAATACTTTAGAATGATCTGGATCTAGCTCAGCAAATGGGACCGAGGATGTTCCCAGTAGTAAAATGGGAAAGTCGGACGGCAATTCCTCCAACAGTGTCAGAAGGACAGCCCTAAGTTGCTCGTGTGCCTGACACCAAAACAACATCGTAACATAAGATGTGAAGTCAAGTATCTCTAGAACAAATATTAAAAATAACAAATAAATAAAGAAAAGGTTGTACTCACATTCTCCCACCAAAGATTGAACTGGGGTAAATACAGTATTGATGGCGTAGTTCTCCTTGCTTCACCAAATACATGCACCACTGCCTCCTCTGGTGTCTTAGCACTGGGATCAGAGAGAAGAGAAGCAAGTCCAAGAGAATGGACAGGAAATTTCTCTAATTCATGTAAAAGCGCAGGTCCCAGATGATCCTACAAAATTTAAACTAGTAAGTATATTATTTAGTTGGCAGTTACTAATTAGCATAAGTTAATATCATGAGTTTCTAAAACTCATTACCATCCCAACGTCATCACCACCACAAACCAGAAGCCGAGGCCTGTATATAATAGGAATAGAAGAACCATAGGAGAGCTTAGAAAGCTTTCTCAATTCTTCTGATGATATTCCAACGAAAGGGAAAATGTCTGAGATGATACTCATGGTCTTCCGGAAGTGTCTTTGTAGGCACGGTGAAACAACTGATGACAACGGACGAGACTGCACGATTGAGCCTCTATGAGCAGCAGGAGTAATTGCTGACATGGCTTCAATAAAATGAGACTTTTCCACCTCCACTGAATCAACATCAATCACGAATTTGTCATCGCTAGTGTAAACTTGAGGATATTTTTCTCGGAAAGCGCGAATGGCAGCTTCAGTGCACAAAGCTTTTAAATCGGCACCGCAATAGCCAACACAATTGGCTGCAAGCTCCAACTTTAGCTCCTTTGAAGGTGGATGCTTCCATTTTCGAGTATGAATGTCTAATATCTCAGCACGTGCCTCACAACCAGGCAAAGGAAAGTTGAACTCGCGGTCGAATCGACCCGGTCGTCGCAAGGCTCCATCAATGGCATCGATCCTGTTGGTTGCTCCGATCAAAATGACCTGTCCCCGGGAATCAAGCCCATCCATCAAGGCAAGCAAAGTAGACACGATCGAATTATGAATCTGCTCTTGCTTACTGGACCTAACAGGAGCTAGCCCGTCTATCTCATCAAAGAAGATAATGGAAGGTTGGTTTCTCTGGGCTTCTTCAAAAAGTAACTTCAATTGCCGTTCAGCCTCTCCGACCCATTTGCTAAGCACATCAGCACCCTTTCGCATATAAAAACTGACCTTCTGCCCAGCCTTTGAAGCAGCACATGCTAACGCTCTTGCAATTAGTGTTTTCCCTGTACCAGGGGGACCACAAAGCAAAACCCCCCTCGGAGGGGTAATGTGGTAATTTGCGAAAAAGTCGGGATACAACAATGGGAAGAAAACCATTTCCTTCAACGCATCGACATATTCAGTAAGCCCGCCTATGTCATCAAAACTTACACTCTCATCATCGATCTGTAATGGTTGAATATCAGCTCCGCCCTTCGAACTCGGCCCAGCAGTCTGGATCCCAGCAGTAGTGTTAGCAAAAGCATCATTTTGATGACTCCAACCAGATGCAGCTGCACTCAATCCCCATGCTGATGTCCCGTGCATGTCTAGTCCTAGTCCCCCAAATAGCCAAGGTGCCCCTGCTCTGCTCCCACCTCTGGCCCAAGGTACAGGTGGGCCACCTTGATCCAGTTCATCAACGAGAAGGGAGTCATCCGAGTCTTCATCTCGGGTTAACCGGCGACGTTTAAGACGAGGCCCACCTCTCCTTACATCCCTACTAACCTTGGTCCCCATTCCTTGCTGAAGAACTCTTCGAGGGGATCTTGGTCTTTGCTTACTGTCCTCGACAGAGAGCCTGCGAACAGTATCGGCACGATTACGAAGGTCGTATCGCCGCCTGCCTTCCTCCTCTTCTTCCTCGCCATCCTCATCATCACCATCTTCATCATCTTCACCCTCACCCTCAGCCTCGTTTTCACGGTCACCCTCCTCCTCACCAACTTCATCCTCGTCATCATCGGCATCATTGTCTTCTTGGTCAAACTTTTCCTCTGAAGAATCTTGTTCATCATCATATTGCTGATCTATTTCTTCCCTTGCGACTCCTTTCCCACGCCGAGGTCGCAGGCCTTCACGCCGAGGCAATGACTCATCCGGGCTTGCACTATTTTCGATCCGGTTCCTCGAGCTTCTATACTTGGGCCTCTGAAGAAAAATTGCATAAATTTAGGCCCCAACATATTATATACATCAACAGCATTGAAGCCTCAAAATAATAAATAAATAAATAAAATTGAACTCTACTACTACTGCATGCATAGGACACTATAAACTCACCATCAGATCACTGTCCTCAGCTCCAGAACTATCCGTGTAGTCTTCAAGATTTACTGCCATCCTCCTTTTTCTGGTAGAACGGCGAAGGTTGGTTGCAGCTGACTGAAACAAAATTAGGAACAGTACTTGTCAGACATCGCAAAAATGAAAATCAAATAATGGAAAACAAGGTAGTAAGACTTTTGTGAGAACCATAAACTTTCGCTGCAAAAGCATCTCATTATTTTCAGTAATTAATGAAAAAGGAAAAATAAAATTCACTTTTGTTTTATGTCCACAAATAGTAAGAATCTAAAATCATTAAATGGAGCTTATTATTATCGAGACATAAACAGTTCGCCTTGATGGCACAACTGCACGAGGTAAATAAATGCCTTTATGAATACAAAGGGAAAACCACCTTTATCTTCGGCTGATATAGCCCATATTAAATATGACACGGAAATGGATAAAACAAGGACTCATACATTAGGGTTCGGGATGTGCGCAGGCCGATTCCCGGTACGCAGCATCTTTGCAATCTGAGCTGCTGCTGTCCTTGTTTTGGTCTTGCTTCGTTTAGGGCGACCAATAGGCGGTGAATAGTACTTGAATGGGCGGCTATATACTTTTGGCCGTCTCCGTAGCCTATCACTCGTGCGCACTGGCACATCCCGCTGACCAGACATTGGCAGGCACTACGCTTGTTGATTATATCTTCTCCTGAACACCAAATACCCAGCCTATTTAGTATTTACACATAAGCAAAGTCAAATGTCAGCAATCAATCAGAAAGGATAAATGGTAGTACCAACCCACACCATATAAAATAAAAACTACAACACAAAACCATGGGAAAAGAAGTAACAAAATCTATGAAGATAATTTTTCGGAATACACAAATAACTATTGTGACAGCAACTTTTTAAGAAAAATCAACACTTTCACAGCTCTGACCAAGAATCACTGAGAATAACAGCATATCATCCTTTCTCCTTAAAGAACAGCAAAAGCACTTGCAGTAAGCATTAGTTGAATCAGACAAAGCTGGACAAAGATAATGGCATGTAAAATATTTGCATAAAATACCAATCCCATCTATGATAGGTAAAGTTGGTTCTCTTGGATATACTTCCAAATCAACTAGCTATATATTGCAACAACCCAAGCTATCCAAGTAACTTTTATTCCAAATATTTCAGCTATAAAACCTATTAAATAACCAGCGTGTCAGGAAAGTAAGAAGTAGACCACAAATGTGGTATGCTGAATATCCTACATATAAACAATAATAGTTCAATCAAATTAATAACTAAAAAACAAAATAAAATAATCGCCTGTGTAATCATTCTTTAAAATTCAAACGTCCATTACTCCACTCTTTATAGTTCATATAAAACTAACGGATATAATAAGGTAGCGTCTGGTTTCTAAATAATTGCATTATTTTAATTCAAAATACTTGTCAAACAATTTTTCCCCTTTCTATGTGCCTGAAATGTCGACTTTCTAATATCATTATCACTTAATTACAATCATATAATAAAAAGATTGTATTTTAAGGGATAACCAAACACTACCTAACTCAACAAACTGATTCGATTAAAGAGAAAAGCTCAAATTGATCATAGAAAAAAGAGACAACCGAAAGATCAAAACAGACAATATGATCACAGCTCATAATAGCTATAAATTCGTGTGTTTGCGCGCGCGCGCGCACACACATATATATATATATATAGAAAGAGAGAGAGAGAGAGAGAGAGAGAGAGAGAGAGAGAGAGAGAAATGATACAATTGGATAAATCCCGAGCTCCAAGGGGAAGTGTTTTTGGGGCTTCTTCGTCTT
>JAUMHB010073702.1:0-12898 GCA_032359685.1 Pittosporum tobira | reverse complement strand
TTAAGGAAAGAGTGAGCATCACTCGATTCAGGTGATATTATTTTATCAGAATTATTGTGCTATAATTAAAGCGGGGTTACAACAAATTGTTCCAACAATTTTGCCACTAGAAAATTAAGATCTAATTAATGAGCAAAACTGAAATAAATATGGGCTGTTTATGCCGTGCATGCCCACCGTTTACCGGTCAATATAATGATGAAATCAAAGGTGATACGCGTGGCTGCCTCAAACATAAAATACCAAGTGCAGCCTGAATAGAATATTGCACTCATGGGCTGCAAAATGTGTACTGTATTTTTTTAAGAGCTTCAAGGTCGGCTTTACCTTGATGATACTAGTACATATAATGAGCATTTCATTTATGATTTTACTGCAACATTTGCAACAACCCCTTCTCTTTTGCTAGTTTTCCCTTTAATTCTTGGTTATCAGTGAAACAATTGTCATTTAAGTTCAACAACTACCTTACCGAACCTTAAAATGTCAACAACTCTAATCTAAAACAATGGTCATGGTGTCAATTACTCAAAACTGACTCATAATGCAGCCAATCCCTACACTGCGTGCACACTTCTTTTCCCATGACAAAATGTGTTCCTAAAAGCACTGTTCTAAAAATCGGTAGGCTGTGAATTAAGGGCCTAATGTCGAGGGAGATTAATCGGGTTATGCGTTATCCAAAGCCGTCTCATTTATTTTATTTCTATTGATATACTATATAAAGCATAATTAGATGTAAAAATCTTATAATTTTTCACATGGAAATATATCAAAAATTTATAAAATGCAACAAATACATTATTTTTATGTATTGTATTGTAGAACTCAAACACCTTTCAAGATAGTAAAATAATAGTTTCGGTATAGGCAGAGCCTAAGTGCCCAGTCAGGTCGAGAAAGTAGAACACCACCCGACCCCCTAGAAGGATTTTTTAAAACTGCCTGCAAGTACTCACAAGTCACGATTAGCATTGACAGAGCCCTAGATCCTAACGTGGGCACTGATAAAACTTAGATACAGCCTGCGGCTAAACTCAACCACAATCACACTTAATCATTATTCTCCATTGACCTTGATCAAGTTCAGATTAGGTATATATCCTTTGATGAAACCTAAGCCTAATGTTGAATCACGGTATTTAAATCAGTGGAAATAATAGTGGGAAACTTAGACGACTGTGTCTAACTATCTGCACTAACAATAGAAATATTAGAAGCAAATTTCGTATATGTATTTGAAACAAGTCCTCGCTTAGGCAGAGTCTTTTAAGAAAGAGTGATGCGTTCATCAATGACAAGTTACTGTGACAAGTAACACCAATCCACTTACACATAACGTATGTCTTGTCCTATAGGAGTCAAAGTTTCAAGCTTTCTGCAACAATGCTCTTTCAAACAGTTGAAACAAATCCATGCCATCATTGTCACGACTTCTCTCCTTCGCCAAAACATCCAAATTCGACTAAAATTTCTTCGCCGGAGCACCGAATTCGGGGGAATGGAGTATTCGAGTCTCGTTTTCTCTCAAATGGGTGGAATTTGTTTTAATAACGAGATCACTCTTTGGAATTCTATGATCAGAGGCTTCGCTTATAATGGGCCCTTCGACAAATGCATATCAATGTATGATAAAATGCATCAAAGAGGACTCAAATCTAATAACTTCACATACCCATATGTTATTAATTCATGCTCTGCATTGGGATGGTTTAGAACTGGGGAGAAAGTACAGTGTCAGATTATAAAGGATGGGTTTGTGTCTGTTTTTCCTGTAGCCATTGCTCTTTTTAATTTCTACTTAAAGATGGTTGAAAATTCTGAATTGGGTGTGCCGGAAAGCGTTAGAATAAATGATGCTCGAAAGATTTTTAGTGATATGTGTTATAAGCCGGTTGAATTGTGGAACTGTTTGATAACTGCGTATGTGAGTGTTGGTGACATTCAGTCTGCGAGACGAGTGTTTGATAATATGTCTGAAAGAGATATTGTTTCTTGGAATTCGATGATTTCTGGTTATGCCCGAGTTAAGGATGTAGCAAATGCGAGACATTTGTTTGACCTAATGCCAGAAAAGAATGTAGTGTCTTGGACTTTAATGATTGGAGTGTATGCAGGTTGTAGAAATCTTGAAAAGGCAAGAAATTTTTTCGACAAGATGCCAGAGAGGAATGTGGTTTCTTGGAATTCCATGATTTCGAGCTACACCCAGAATGGAGAATTTGAAGAAGCATTGAATCTTTTTACTCAAATGCGGCTTGAAGATGTGGATTCAGATGGGTTCACTTTTGTTTCTGCTCTCTTAGCTTGCTCTCGCTTAGATGCTCTTGATTATGGGAGATGGGTACACTCCCTAATTAAAGATTGGCAAAACTTGGCAGTTACAGTAGGGACTGCTCTTGTAGATATGTATGCTAAATGTGGAGATGTTAATAGAGCCTTCACGATTTTTATCAAAATCCAAAATAAGGATGTGTTTTCGTATAATGTTATGATCAGATCACTAGCAATTCATGGAAGACCAGAAGATTCCATTAAAATTTTCTACTTGATGCAAGAGAAAGGATTGAAGCCAAACGACTTCACATTCACGAGTGCTCTGTTCGCATGTAGTCATGGAGGCCTGGTAGATGAAGGTCGTGAAATCTTTTCAAGCATCAAGAGAACTTTTCGGGTACATCCAAATTTAGAACACTACGGATCTATGATAGATTTACTGAGCCGAAATGGTCAGGTTGAGGAAGCCTTAATTATGGTTAAGGCGATGCCATTTGAGCCTGATATTGCTATTTGGGGAGCATTACTTGGCGGTTGCAAGGTAAGAGGTGATGTTAAATTGGCAGAGCGTGTGATAGAGATTGCTCGTGGAGTGAATGCAAATGAATCTGGAGTATTCGTGTTATGGGCTAACATTCATGCCTCTGTTGGACAGTGGAAAGAGGCCAGGGATGCCAGAGAGGAGATGGAAGAAAATAACATAAGGAAGGAAACAGGGTGTAGTAGCGTCATACGCAATTCACTCGAAGAAACTTTGATATCATAGGAGGAGGAGAATAATGTAGGAGGGTCTCAATAAACTGATGTAAAATTCAAATGAGAGCTTATTTAGAGTTTTTAACACATTTCAAAGATGTGGAATTGCATTTCAATCATGTAGTTGGTTCAAATTTCTGGGATCATAAGCCCTCGTAAATTGTACTCATTATTTACTGAAAAAATAAAATAAAATATTAAACTTATTTAATCAGGATACCATGTTGTCCGCGATCACCACTTTAGTAAGTTTAGCGGCTCGACCATTTACTCAAGATTCTCGATTATTCCATTTTCTGATGTTAACGGCCAAATAGGATCATTTCCTTCTCATCTTGTGGGAGTTGGAATTAATTCCGGTTTATCTACTATTATCCATGTGGTGGTGGTTTTGTGTGTGTGCGTGGGGTGGGGTGGGGGGGGGGGGGTTGTTGGAGGAGAGAGAGAGGAGGGAAACGCCTTTACAACTGGCTAAAATGATCCTAACTCCTCATTTTTCTTTTATGCTTTCATGTATAATTATTTTCCATCACAATACAAATTTCTTGTTGATGAGTATAACAGAATCATGGATAAAAACATTTTCCCAAAGGTGGACTCAACCAGAGAGAGCCATAATAGACAAGACACCTCTCCATAAACACAAGATCAAGAAACAGCACCATACATAGCAAGCAAGAAATCAAGCACTGCTGGAGAAGAATTTTTGTTCATAACATCAACGTGATTTCACTCTGTGGTGGGTAACATAGTTCAGAACAGACCTTGTTCCATTAAAGAGCTAGTATCACACATGAACACATTTCTGGTGAGAAGTTAAAACTATTTACTCTAAATTTATCAAATCAAGAAAAGAAAGAAGAAAAACTAATCAGTCTAGAATGATGGAGTATGCCATAAGGCCAATCGAAACTCGCTTTAGTTTTCTGCAAAATTAAGGACCTACACACCTACCAACTCCAATTTCTCCTGTAAGTCCTGTGCTGGCATCATAGTTTATTTCTGCATCATGCTAAACTGGAATCTAGATAACTGCTGCGGAATGGTGGATATAACAGGCCCGTATCTCTTCCAGCAAGTGAATAGTAAATACTATAAGAATCACATCAGTAGAACATTAACGCTTTATTTGAACTCAATCCCAAGTCTTAGAATTGGAATTGATTCGGAAAATTTCAATTAGATTCCAATTCGATGGAATTACAAACATGCTTCTAATTCCAATCCTGTGCTATGGAATTGAGTTGCCAAACATAGCTTAAATTAGAAAACATAAGAAGAAAAAGGCATGGTCTTGCCATTTCTAACACATTGATAAAGATAAAAATCAAAACTGAACAAAAAAAGTCATTTCAATATTACATAATTAAGACAGGAAATATTGCCTATGCAAAACACTGGCCATAAAATTGAATTTGAATTAAAATTGAATTTGAATTATTGTAATGTTGAGACAAAAGGGATAATCAACATACCTGAACATTATCATAGAGTTCAAACAATGGAACCGCAAGAAGTTTCAAATTTTTTGGCACTGCAAAATACTCTCTCTCAGACAAATGAACAAGGAAAAGCTTCTTACACTCCTGCATTACCAGAAAAGGTGCTAAGCGACTAAGCAAAGAGCAGGGAAAGTCAAAATACATACAAAATAAATAATACATAGTTTTTATGTTTCTACTTTACCTTGGGTTTTGTTATATGGGGAGGGCAGTATGGGTACATTATGGTTTCAAAATTTGGCCTCCACCAGACAGCCACGCATTCACCTATCTGCAATCACATAATTAAATATTTATTAAACTACATATATGTATATCCCTAAACACATAGCATGATAGTAACCTAGCCAATTTCATGTCTCAGAATAATGTTTTGAGATCTCAACCCAGAGATATAGCATTTTGTTCTCGCTAATTTCTTCTTGTATCACACTACTCTCAGATAAGGTTTAGAACAAGATTAGCATCTATTTACTATAACTTTGTACCTTAAACTTATGCTCCCACACGAACTTACAGAAGGAAATAGTACCTGCCATTCTGGCTGAATACCAGGAGTAGCAGCAGCAAGTTTGCTAGAGAGTTTCCTTTTCAAGCCTTCAATTTCTGAAACAACAAGATACAACACATAGCTGTTAATACTCATTGCAAAATTGAAATAACTAATATTAAAAAATAAATACCTTCAGAAGGTAAAGATCACGATATTACCATTCTCTCCTGGCTTGAGACGCCCACCAGGAAGTTTGCAGAAAGTGTTTCCGATTTGAAGGAGAAGAATATGGGGATGATTATGTTCCTGCACCTGCAAGACCAAACCATGTATGTGCTACATACAGTGCACTAGAAAAGACTACTAAATATGTGTCACGTCTTGAATCTTCCTTGTATAATAAGAGATGGTAATGAATGGGGCTAGTTTTTATGCAATTTACCAATTCATTCATTCAAAGACATTGAAGTAACATTGCAATAGATATATTAACTCTAATACAAGTAATAAATAATCTCGTCTATAATCAAAGGGAATGCATTACTGCAAAGTTACCACTTTCACGAGCTGCAGCTCACTCCATTGTTAGTTTATTATACGTGCTAACCATAGGCAACAACAGGGCATATTAAAATATAAACAACTAATTATGACAAACTTTCAGTAATTGTTTCAATTTAGAAGTCAGTTGACTAATTATGACGAACTTTCAGTGATTGACCGTATTCCCAATAATACAATACTAGATCATAGAAATAAGTAATAAGCTAAATGAATTGCAAATTAATACGGAGTTCGTGTGAGTGAGTGAGAGAGAGAGAGAGAGAGTGTGTGTGTGAGAGAGAGAGAGGGGAAGGAGTACCATTAATATTCCTTCAACGCTAGTTCTCATTCCCTCTTTCATGTAACTGCAAAAACCAATAATGTTCAAGAATAATCATAGTTAAACAAATCAACAAGGAAATCAAACGAATAGTCGTCTGGATTCGATCTAGGGTTTCGACATAAAAACCTAATACATGAAAGATTTATGCAGGGTTTCAGAGGAATTGAGTAGATTTTATTTTTCTTGTTAGGAAGAAGATTTGAAACGGAAAGAAAAAGAAGAGAGCAGGATAGACATACTTGACTTTCATGCGAGCGAGGCGATCAGCTACGGAAGTGTCTTTCTCCATCTTGGGCTCCTTGGTACCGAAGGTGTAGCTGGACAGTGGGTACGTATTTACAACCGATAACGACACCATTCTCTCTACTAGTAATTTTCCGAGGGGCTCGTCCGACGCCGGAGCTATATGGAGAAACCGAGTATCAACTTTGAAGAGTGGAGGTATCTGTGTTTTCAGTGTACAAATACGGTCTAAAGATCCTAAACGATAGTAACAGTACCAATGAGAACGTTCTTGAAAAAGCAGGAAAGCTGTACCTCGACTTAATTTATTTTTTTTCATTCCTCAATGGAAATTTTTTATATCGTAAACTAATTTTCATACGATTATCATACTGTTTATATTAAATGAAAAAAGTATTATACCATATTTATTGAAGTAGTACGATGCAGTTTGGTATTGAATTTTTTATTAGAGAAACCCGCACTGTTTTTTTAATATAAATTTATTTTTTATATATACTTATTTAGTCCTCAAAAGCTCAAATTTAAGTCTAAAATTAAAAATAAGTAAAACAAATATTGTATTTCAATTTTTATATAAAAGTATTATTTTTTAAACAAACTTTTTTTGAGAGATGACATAACATTTGGGCCTTGTTTGACACAACTTACAAAAAGAATAATTCTAAAAAACTATATTTCATCAAAATTTTTAATTTGTCCGTAAAACGTCTGTACCTCACTTATAGTTTTCTAAAAATTTGATTTTAAAAAGTTGTTTCAAAAAGTCATATCATTTTTTTATTAGCTCAATAAGTGATAATATGATCTAATAAGTGATTCTAAATAGGGCTCTAATAAGATGTTTTTATTAGTTTTTTATTTTTTATTTTTTATTTTTATATTAAAATATATTAATTTTTGATAACTTCCTACCATTTATTATGGAAATTGGACCTTGTTATATGGTTTGTATTTAGATCTATTTTTTCATACAATAATTTTTTTAAGTTATTTTTCTATAAATAAATTTATTTAAATTAAATTATTAAATAAATTATTTAAAAGTAAATTGTGACAAATCGGCCCTTAATCTATTTAAGCATGCTGGTTCAATGTTTTTTTTTTTTTTTTTGATAAATTGATTTCAATTAAAAATAAAATAAAATTATAAGCGTATGAGCTCTGGTAATCTGGTTCAATGTTCACATGCTATTTTTTTATTTTTTATTTTTGATAACAACCAATCAACCATAATGCTTGATGCTACTATAATTGTTACCTTATTATATTTACACTTATGATTATTAATTTATTTTTTGCATTATAAATAATAGCATAGGACTAAAATTAGACAATTAGACATAATATTAATTAAAATAAGAAAATTTATATTTACACTTCATGCGTGCACGCGCGCGCGCGCGCGCACACACACACATATATATATTATTTTTCATTTTACATTTTATTATAATTTTAAATTTAAATAGATTTTGTTCCACATACAAATCATTTGCTTAAAGGGATTACCGCCTACTTAATAATACCATCGGAGTTGCTACAAATATTGAGGGTGAGTTTGTTTATTTGGCATCTTACCAGAGGAAGTTCTTATTAATTTAATTAATTATAAGTTATAAAAAGAAAAAGCACATTGACTAAGATAAAAATACTTATATATTCAACTTGTAACTTTTTAAAAATTAATTAAAACAAATATTTTAAAAATATTTTATTTTTAATAGTAAACTATAGGAAACTATTTTACCTACATAATAATAATAAAAATAAAATAAATGAGAAAGCGGTTTTTACTGTTAGTTTCGAGAAAAATCTGAAACGCAACTAATTTAAATTTGTTACCGAACATTTTTTTTACAACCGAACTAAAATTAAATTCTCAAAACCGACAGTGTAGGTATCCTGCAGTATAGAAAAAACCCGACTTAACACTTTTTTTGCACAATCCTACCTTTATCTATTGCATTTACAGTTTTTATAAAATTGGTAACTTCTAAAATTTACACACACACACACAGTATGCGCGCACGCACACACACATATATATAAAATATGTTTATAACGAAAAAATAAAATGGCGTTCTGTTGATCATTTTCAAATATGAGGGTTGTCTTGCGCTTAAACAAAATTTTTATCACATTTTTTATTCCAATAATGAAATAATTTTTTTATTGTTAGAGAAATCCGAAAAAATGTTTAGATTCACCAAATTAAATTTTTTGAAATAATAACATAAAATTTAATATTTTGATCAAGAGCTATGGTAGGTACAATGTATCCTAAATATGACGTTTTGTTAAAAATATGTAACAAAATAATATATTTAAAAAAAATATTAATTTCATAATATACGTCACATTTTATTTAACTTTTTTCTCTTATTATTACCTTAAGGTACTTTATTTTAAATTGAAATTATTTACTATAAAAATTGAAATAAAATTCCTTTAAATTTTAGAAATCTGTCCTTCAAAGTGAGTGTAATTAGACTCAGTTTGATATAAGAAAAATATGTTATAGAAAATATTTTTTGGTAAAATATTTTCTGATAAAATAGTTTCTAGAAAAATGACTTATTTTCTTATATTTCATAGTCAAGCTAAAAATGAGGCTGAAATTGTATTATTATATTTGATTTTCAAAATAAATTTAACAATTATGTTATTTTAAATTAATATATGTATATTTTGATTTTTTTAATAAGATAAATCTAACTTCTTATAATGAAAATTTGAATTTACTCGTATGTATGTAAAAACTTGATATTATGATCTAACAATAAGAATATTCATACTTTATAGAAAAAATTTAATAAAATAGTGGTTTTGAATATTTTTAAGAATAAAGAAAAATTAAAATTTAGAAAATATATGTGTATATATAACTAAATATAAAAATCTTAATTATGCATATATTGTGAAAATAAAAATAAAAGTATTTATTTTTTAAAATAAATAAATAAATAAATAAATAAAAGTAATTAAATAAAAGTGTTATAAAAAATGACAGAAAGAGACAACACTCTGACCACTTTTTGAAAAATGACTTACGAATTTAAATCTATAAGTCATTTTCTTGAAATAACAAAGAAATTTTCTGTTCATTAGAAAATAATTTCTTGTTGATTGAATTTTCTCTGGCATATTAAATACTAAAAATTATGAAAAAGAAAATTAATGTAACAAACGGAGCTTATGTTTCTACATTTTGGCCTTCTGAGCCCAATGATAGAGGAGTTGTTCTTAGTCCTTCCTCATCATTCATGAGTCATTACTCGTTACTTGTCGCAAGACGCCCCGACACTGACACTCCGTTTATAAGTTTTTGGACTAAAAAAAAAAGGAAAAAAAAAAATAGAAAAGTTATAAATTTTATTTTCTTGTATTTGTGAGTTTGTAATAGAAAAAAAAAAAAAAAAAAAGATAGTATGTAACCATTTTGGGTAATATATGCGAAGAATATGACAAATAAATTAATTTTGTAATATTAAGAAACGAAAAGTATTGTAAATATTATAAAAAAATTGGGATGAACAGTAATTTTTTCTCGCTTCAATAACTTTTCTTGACAAGAAAATTCGAAGCAAAAAACAACTGATATAAATAGTAACTTTTTTTTTTTATTTATTTTTTATTTTTTGCTGAACCAAAACTCACAAACGCGCGTAAATAGTAACTTTTCCTCTCCTTTCTTTTCTTTTCTTGGCCAACAATGACTCACAAACAAAGCCTAACCGGCTGCGTAACACATTTTCCTCTGTATCCTAGTGTGTGATTCTCGGCTTTTCTTTTAATACTAGTATTCACCCTCACGGCTTTTTATAATTTTATAATTATTTTAAATTATATATATATATATAATACTGTACAAATTTTTTCTATTGCCTTTTTGCCTTGACAAACATATAATGTTATCCCAGACTGAAAATTTTCAAAATATAATAGCAAGAAAAATAGTCATCTTATTCAATTACATATAATGCACCCAATGGTGCACTGTTCAAAAAAAAACATTATCAGCAGAAGCGCATACTTGAAAGTTGAAATACATAATCTCACAATTCACTACAAAAGACAAGACAATTATTTGCCTAACAGAAAATTTGTGAAGATGTTCTATTGATACATCTCAATATTCCTTCTTTCCAAAATTCTTGCACCAGAGCTGTGACGGAATTGGACGAACCGGATGATGTGGTCGTTCCTGCAAGATAAATAGTTTGATTGGTACACAAAGGCATTTAAAACATGCACTTGTTACATAGGGTTAGATGTTACTTGCAGTTATAGGGTGAAACTGTAATAGGAATAATTCACAGGCTTATATAAAATTCCAAACAAATCTCCATATGAAAGATGTTCAAATTGTTTACAGACAACAAGAGGAAGAGGAGATTCATAAAGGCCTGTAATAGCTAATGTACTACAATTCATTAAGGTCCAGCCGTCCAAGAGTGAATATACATTTATTGCATATTAAAAAAAAAAATAAGTGCACGGACATGTATTCAAATGCTAGCAATATGAATTCAGCGACAAGAGTCATTCTCATTTCAAAAGCATCAATACGAACTTGGAAGCTAGAATTAGTTGCAAGAGCAGCAACCATACACATTTTTTACAGTCTTGTTTAGAAAATCTGAATCTGTTTCGAGAAACGTTTCATGTGACAGCTACTATATAATTCACTAAGATGTAGAGACCACATTAGATGACTAGGGACAAAAAGCTACAGAAGGTTTCCACACGTTAAGTCTAAGGGAGAAACTACAGGCTCTTGTTCTTAGGACTACTCTATCCGCTGTCGGTTTATTACAACACTTGTACAATCTCTTGTACTGAGAAAATTTTAATCGTGGAATTTGTAGCCTAGAGTCATGGGGGCATATTTTTGCAGAACCAAAAATATTTTATCTATGTTTATGTAAAGAATGTTTGATTTCTGTATTTTTCTGTTCAACATTACATACCTCTTTATAGTAAAGGTAAATGACATAATTATAGGAAATGAATAACTACAAATCTGCACACAGCTAAGACAGCTAATATGCATTCGTGTAAATGTCTGTCAACATCTCATGTTTCCACTTGAATCCAGCTGTCACCCTTGATTGTCTAATACTCATATCTTTAACAGTTTATATGCGGTTGGAGCATACCATGCTATTAGCCTATTATACATATTCAGCGTTATAGGAATTTCAGCTCTAGATTGAATGCAGATAGATATTGGACGGATGCTGAAGCTTTTATGGATAATGCTCATCAGACTTTAAGGCTTGCATGCTACTGCAAAGGCCGATACTTGCATATTGAGTAGCACATAGTTTGGCTACAAAGGATTTTATTTTTGTTCCTAGACATAGAGACAATATAAGTTGAACCAAGGAGCTTAGAATTGCACACACGATTCTAGTATCTCATTAGATGGATTATAATTACGGACTACAATTAGTTGAATTTAAATCATAAATACATCATAATTGGCCACTAATAGTAGTCCATATATACGAAGATCAACTATATTCAGCATTCAGTAGTTAGATGGTGTCATAGTTGTTACCCAACCAAATAATCTAAAATTAGATAAATTCATGTTACTTTCGAAATTTAGGATTTTGCAAATTTCATTTCAAAACACAAAATAGAACTGGATAGAGGGAGTAATTGAAATGGTGAGAAGGTGAAACAACAAAATCAAAGTCGTAATTTATCTAATATTATAAGAGATTAACCTCTAGTTTGACGGAAATCATGGCGATAGGGATACAGATGAGAAATATTCCGGCTATGGCAATTGCAGTGTTGCGCTTCCAGTGTTTGGGGCGACAATTGGGCCCACCGGGCATACTCCATACTTTGGTTCTGAAGTCCTCACCGTGAACCGCCGTATCTGCTACCCATCTCACTCTCTCACTCTTCTTCTTCTCCTAATTGTCGAATTGTTGGATTCAGGGAAACGATTTTGGAAGACTGCCTCACTGATTCCTTTGGTAAAGGATCGGACTTTCTCGCCCGTAATATTTTTAGGAGCAATCCGGTTACCGTATTTGGATAAAGTGACCTCATTCTCGTAATTTAATAGATTTTAGGCCATGGGCATGGATGTATTTTATATGATAAATATTTGTAGTTGTATGAATAAATATAATACATGTTTATAAAAAAAATGTTAGATGATAAATATTTTATTTGTTATTTTGATTAATAACAGTGAAATTTATGTTAAATAAATTATGGATAACATAAAAGATATATTATTTATTAATTTATAATATATATATATATATATATATAACATTATTATTAATTGATTATATAATTAATATAATATTGAAATAGTGAAATACATGATGCCAATTACCAAGATTTTAGTAATCACTTTTAAAATTTTATAGTACTTTTTTTTTTTTTTTTTTTTTTTTTTTTTTTACATTTTGTCCTTATTACTTGTCTTGATGACGAATCATATGATCTTTTATTTTGGAAAAAAAATTTGTGATCGTAAACTTATTAACAATAATAGTCATGTTTAATCACTTATACTTTCACATATATTAATAGTATCAAATTCAAAGTTATTCCATCCCTCATTTCTCTTTACCAATTCTCATTTTTATACCTCTCTCCTATATTAAAATTACATAATTTTTTTTTAACCAACTGTAAGAACCCTGTATTTTTAATATTTTGAGGTACTAAATAAAATTATTTGATTTCCGACAAAAAGAATGTCAA
>JAUMHB010073691.1:0-12898 GCA_032359685.1 Pittosporum tobira | reverse complement strand
TTCACAAAAATCAAATCCCCAAACATTCGATGTGGGATATGAACCAAAACTAATAAAAGAGACTTCACTCATTCACAGAAAGCTACGGAAGAATGTGGCCCCACACAAATACTCGCATCATAGCCGTTTTGATCCTATTTCAAGCTACCATATTTGGTTACTTTGTAATGAGAAAGTTCTACTATACTGCCCTTTTAATACCACTCACGATAAGCTCCCTAATCTCTGCATTCATTTGTAGTAAGAAATTCTAACGATTTTCCAAGCCACTGCACTGGAGGTGGCCTTGGAAACTCCAAACATGGAACTTGCATTCAGATCTTTCATTCCACTCCCATTGGCTGCCGAGAAATAAGATGATGATAATTTGTCTCAAGTTTCTAAGGCTGGATCCTCTGTTTGATGAACATTAATTATTATAAGATGAGTATTATAAGCTTATGGAGTTTGTATGAGAAATTTCTTAAGTATTCGTTTCTGTTGGTAACAGCCTTAACAGGTTATTGGTTTGCAGCTTCTAGTTTATTGTTTTGCGGGATCGTTGTAGCTTATCTAAAAGTAAACATGAGGTGGGATACAAGGGTTTGTTTGTTGGAGCTGTTTGTTTAATGCAAGTTAAATGCACCACGCTAAAAAGATAATATTGTGTTTACATCTCAACCGTTACATCTGTGAATTCAAAAAGTTCCGTTTGAAATAAGTAATGTGTAAACGAATAAGATTTACAAATTGCAATTTGACTCGAAACACCCTAAACCCTGTTCATGTTTGGTTATCAGTTGTTTTTGTTTGGTTTTGGTCTGTGGGAATGCCAAATCTTGTTTGTCGACACTAATTTATTTGAATTGCATCTTATTTAACTCATAAAATTAGTGTTTGGGGCTCAAGAATAACGTCATTTTCTTGGTTGGGTGTTTTTGGAGCCCAAAAGCCCAATAAGCTGGAAAAAAAAATAAGTTATCCCGTCAATTTGCCTAAAGTGATGCTGAATGGGTGTTTAAATTTAACCTATTTTTTGTACCGACTACCAAGTCCTCCCCTTACTCCCAACTTTTGTAACGCAATATTGGTCTGGTGTTATACATATCGAGAAAATAGACAGCTAAAACGGAATTAATTTTTAATTTAATTTAATTTATTTTTGTCTTTCAAATTAAAAATTTCATCATCAGTTGATACAAGAAAGTGTTCTACGACTATGCCTCAACTATGTAAGAATTAAAAGTCTCGTTTGACTTCTATCTATTTTCTCTACTATTTAAATTTGTTTTACCATTAATTCTAGATTAAATCTTAGGCGACTCTTTAATACGTAAGTTAATTGGGCACTTAGGACCGTCTAAGTGGTAAGCTCTTATTCTACAGCCTAAATATGCCTACTATTTTAGAATACTGATTTTTTCACACATTAATATTTAAGCATACTAAAAAGTCGTAGTTCATGTTTAAGATTTTTTTTTAGATTGGTTGGATCTTTGTTTTTGTTCAGAAATTGAGCTCATTATCTAGTATTGATGAGAGAGATCGGTAGTGGTGTACAGATCCGCTAAAAAATCCCATACGTCATTTGCAATGTCGTATCGTCTAAACTGCATATTTATCTCTGAAATGGATGAATTGGTAAACCAAGTAATTGCTTGATGATTTTTGCCATCCCAATCTTCAAGACGATCCTGAAATTTTGAATCGGTCTCATCTGTCTCCTTCTCTGGAATTTTGTTATCTCCAGTAACATATCGCCAAATTTTCTTCCATTTCAAAAAACTTTTCATGGCTCTGGTACCATGTAAAAAAATATGATATATTATAATTGATGTGTTGAATAAATATTATATGAAGGCCTTATATAGGCTAACCTACTTGAAAAATAAGTAACCTAATTCTAATCTAATTTGGAATCTAAGAAACCTATTAACATAAGAAATCTATGGTATCAAAATTCTAATCAAATTTGGAATCTAAGAAACCTATTACTATAAGAAACCTATTATCATAATAATACTATAAATAATAATACATTTAACAATTATTTTTCAAATTACCCGTAGTAATTATTTGTCAATGAGTTTCTCCCCATAGAGATTTCAAGAACAGTATTTTCCAATCACCCGTACAGCAAAAATCAAAACGTGAAACGAAACTATCATATTTTGGCCCTCATTTATCACAACTTATTTGATCAACTTATAACTTATTTTGAAAAAAATCATCTTAAAGTGTGTGCTTTAATTTACTTGAAATAGATTATATATTGAATATAATAATATTTTTAATTTATTTAAAAATCCTAATTTATATGCATTTTTTTGATAATTTATAATTTTATTAACTTTAAGATATTTTAAAATAAATTATGACAAACAAGTCCAAAAAAATGAACATGCAAATTCAATTCCATTACTTTCACTCTCAATCAATTCAGAACATGCAAATTCAATTTCCATTATTTTCACTCTCAATCAATTCAAAATTCAATGGTGCAGAGATACACACGCATGGTACTTCAATTTTTGACGACAATTTCAAGGGAGAGAGGGATTAGGGTTGGGGCTAGTCGGCAGGGTAATGTGATTAATACCGGACTAGGTTGGGGCTGGTAGGTAAGTAATGTCATTAACAGTTTTAATTAATACCAACAAATACAGTTGGCTGTCAGAGTGTCAGGTTATTAGCAAAAAATTGAACATGCCCAAAAAATAAAAAGCAGTGTTCTGGTCCCTAATAAGTCAGAACCAACCTTTTCATTCTGGTTTACAATTAAATTTTTTTAGTACCAACAAATACAGTTGGCTTTAATTTTTCTTTTTGATGAAATTAGATGTAATGTTTAACGTGGGGAAGTTATATGAATATTTTATGTAATGTTCTTAGACTCTCCACTCAGTCTCAATTAATTTTTGTTTTATGTGTTGGATAATTTTTTATTATTTAAATTAAGTAGACGTTTAAGTTTAATTAATTTTTGATTAAATCCAATTAATTTCGTTTGAACGGCAGACATTTTTTTCAACGTCAACATTTGCCTATGAATTTTCAAAATATTGATTTGATGTGTGTCGATGTTTATTGATCGTCAATACTTTAGCAGCAGTTGTGCCCTAATTAATAGAACTAGGGTTCTTGATTAGTAAACCTGAAATATGGAAAATGGTCCAATTCTCTTCTCCGATATTTAAGTCAATAATTAAGAACAAGACACCAATAAATAGTTCTATGTAAAGTGTAAGAGAGTGTCAATGTGAACTTACAATCGTGAGAGGAGTTTATATAGGAACCCCTAACTTGTACAAGTTAGGGATAAGGAGGTAGTGTTGTTATTGAATCCATTTAGGATTCTATTTATTGTAATCGGGTCCGTATAGGAGTTTGTTCAAGCTCATTAGACCATAAGCCCAACGTATGTTGATTTGAATCCGAGAATATATAGCCAAGGATATTGTGGACGTAGATTTGTTAATGTAAATGTAACTGCCATCAGGCTGACCGTCCTAGTGTAACTGATCGAGTGACAACCCAAATTTGATTGGTTGATGTGGTTGAGTGTCAATCAAAACTTGGACAAGACTAGGCCTACCAAGCGGCCATCATTGTGATAGTTGTAGTGCGTTCTTCGGTGTTATGTTACTCTAATTAGGATTGGATGAGATATGAAATATTTGAACAATAGAAACTTGTTCAAATTTTAGCTCTAATAAGTCCTTGTAAGATGCATATATATTAAAGCAAATTTATCTGTAAGTGTTTACGCAAATTGAAAACTTTCATAATTTTAAGCAATGTTATAAAAATCATTGGACAAAAACTCAAGCGACGAAAGGAGATTAAAGCTTATAAGGAGAATAATCAAACTTTGCAATATATATATATATATATTGTAGAGAACTGTTTAACACCTAAATAAAAATTAATCAATGAAAATTTTTAAAACACTGATTTTAAGTATTATTATATTTCAAGTTTTAAAACTAAAGAATGGAGCGGTATGCCTTTTAATATATAAGTCGATTATAAAATGTTCTATGTATAGCCAACGAGTTAATTGTGAATCGATCTCCATGTGTACATGCAAGCCAAATTAAAGATTTTCTAACAAACTAAAATATACTTTATTTGTCTAATAATTTTTGTACAAATATTAAAAAACATGTTGACTACAGACTAATTGTCAATACTATTATTGTCCTTTTAGATTAATAAGGTGATGAATATTTTGAGAAAAGAGAAAAAATAGTGTAATAGTAACAATTTTGGATCCATTTTAATTTTAATTTTGAGAGTATAGGAATAATTGAGCCATTTAATCCCTTTTTGATAGAGATGTTGCAAACATAATGAAATATCCCAAAGAGAAAAGTATTTCAAAAATTGATGGACAGAGGGATTAATATTGGAGACTTATTTATGTATAACAATTTTTTATTTTATTTTTAATTCAAGTCAAATAGAGTGTGGCTCTGTTTGTTAAAATTTATTTTAAAATTTATTTATTAGCTTAAATAATTATAAACGGTAAAAAAAACACATATTAATTAATTTTTTCAAATAGACTGAAAATTCTGTTATACTAAATGTATAATTTAAAAAAAAATTAATTACAATAAACACTTCTAAAATAATTTTCGGAATTAAACATAAGATAATTAAAATGATGTCGAGGCAAAGGCCCATGAAGGTACACGCCATCCCATTGGTTTACATTTGTTGGATCTGTGAGGTCCATTACTCCAAATACTTTTATTGTTTTTATTTATTTTAGGTCAAAGGGACTATATTGAACAATTAATAAAGGTCGATTTGATACCATTGTTCCTCTAGTATGTGAAATCAGACTTGGAAGTCCTTCATAAATATCCGATCACAATCATCGACCATCAAAAATCTATTTGATACTATAATTTTTGAATATTCTCGTACTAAAGAATATACAGTTCTTATAATTTTTTTAATATTATTTAAAATAAAAGATGTAAAATGAACACAATTTCCAACATTATTGACTTGAGAACTGGTCATCTACCTGTATATATCATACTATGAGGTTGATTGTTCTCATTTGATTTTTGTTTTCCATGCATGGATTATTTGAAAGAAAAAAGAATATGCCAATGAAACTTTAGTCCCATGAGGCCCCAAGAGTAGTTATATGTACGATATTTTAAATTTGAGTCTCTAGTATGTAATATGCAGAGTTATTATTTTATTTTATTTTTGAAACATTATTATTATGAAATTGTGATTATTTTTGTGAGATTCGAATTCTAATTAATTTTAAATTAATATTTTTATAAATATAATATAATCATTGTCACCATTCACTCGAAAAAAAAAAAAAACAAAAAAGAGAGAGAGAATATCGTTGGAGATTCCGTTTTTGTCTTTATGTCATCCCGTTAATTAAATTTGGACAGAAGAGTCAGGAAGCACGACACTTGCAGCTGATCCAAACCCCAGATATTATTGTTACAGTTGGGAGTCCCGATGGTCCACCGGTGTAATAATAACTCAATCTTAATTTAGTAGTTACTTTGGATTTAGAAAAGAAAAACAATTATTAATTTATTAACGTCAGAGAAGTATAATAAATATATTTAAGATTGACATTTTAAATAAAATAATATTATTTTTTAAAATAATTTAATTAACATTTTTGACTTATATAACAAAATAGTAAGTATTTAAGTTCGACAATATACATTTTGCTATATAATGCACGCAATAATTATTTATAAACTTGTTAGAGAAATTGATAATTTTTAACTTCTCCAAATCCGAATCCGAAACCGAAATCTTCTTTTGTAACAAGTTGAAGGCACCCTCTCGCTTTAAATATTCATGACCAGCTCATTCAATGGTGTCCTGCATTATCCCCTTTTTTCCTTGGTAGGCTTGTTGTATCAACTTTCTATTCTCATATGCAATTTGAGAATACGCGTGAAGCATTTGAAATAAATATTCTTATTCTTCGAAATTAGGCGTGTAAACAAGTAAAATTAAATTGAATATTGAGTTGTTTAAATTTAGAACATAAAGTTTATATATGGAGATTAAAAATAAATTTTTTTGTAAGCTCATTTAACTACCTAACCAAGATGATTACAAATTGAGCTTGAATAAATTAAACTTTTCAAGCCAATAATTCCGATTATCAATAACAAAATAAGAATTTGAGACAGTTGAGTAATCAACCGAGTTTTAAATTGTGGTTATATTTTGTTCATTAGTATTTCAAGTCAAAGCACGAATTGAACTTTTAGGCGAGTAAGCGTAATCGAGGTCGAACCGTTTAGTTTAATTTTACACCCATATAAAAATTTATGAATTTTATTTGACTTTTACATTTTTTCCGTCATTGTATAATTATTCATTTTTATTATGTAACTCTAAAATTAAATTCATTATAACGGACAACTAAAATTTCAGAAAGTATTAAAAAGTCGGCATCAAAATTTCATACCATAAATGTTCATACAAGAAAATTGTGGCCCATATTACTCTGCTTTTTGGACAGTTCGTAACGGGTCTAAGTTGATTTGTCTATATATGCATGTGTATGTTAGTATATATAAAGAATATCACACCATATTTTTCTTCAATCATTTGTAAGCTGCAACCAATATCCCAATACATCTATTTTCCCATCTCTTTTCTTTCCATATATACAAGAACAACTCGTTGCAGCCTACATACATCATATCAACCAGGAAGCTAAACCACCTATACATCAAAACGTTGATAATTCAAATGGGTTCCATCAATATTAACCCTGAAATCGGATCCGATTTCTCAATGAATCCTCTAAACCCTGAGGAATTTAGAAGGCAAGGTCACTTGATGATTGATTTTCTTGCTGATTATTATCAAAACATAGAGAAATTCCCAGTTCAAAGCCAAGTAAATCCTGGTTACCTTCGGGAAAAATTACCCGAAGCTGCTCCATATAACCCGGAACCCATCGAAGCAATTCTACAAGATGTCCAAAATGATGTAATCCCTGGGCTAACACATTGGCAGAGTCCTAATTACTTTGCTTATTTCCCTTGTGGTGGTAGCATTGCTGGATTTCTTGGTGAAATGCTTAGTACCGGATTCAATGTCGTCGGATTCAATTGGATGTCATCACCTGCAGCGACTGAGCTAGAGAATATTATAATGGATTGGCTCGGAAAATTGCTCGAGCTTCCCAATACTTTCCTTTTTTCGGGTGGTGGTGGTGGCGTGCTCCAGGGAACCACTTGCGAGGCCATTCTATGCACCCTCGTTGCCGCTAGAGACCAGAAGTTAAACGAATTTGGACGAAAGAATATCGGAAAGCTAGTTGTTTATTGCTCTGATCAGACACATAGTGCACTTCAGAAGGCTGCTCAAATTGCAGGCATTAATCCCAAGAATATTCGACCTATTATGACTAATAAGTCAACAAATTTTCAACTTTCACCACAAGCACTACGTTTCGCAATATTGGCAGATGTCAAAATAGGTCTAATCCCGTTGTACTTATGTGCCACAGTTGGGACTACCTCATCAACAGCTGTGGACCCCTTGGGCCCGTTAGCCGATGTTGCAAAAGATTATGGCATATGGGTCCATGTTGATGCCGCGTATGCCGGAAGCGCATGCATTTGCCCGGAGTTCCGCCATTATCTTGACGGAGTCGAGAATGTGAACTCTTTTAGTCTCAATGCCCATAAGTGGTTTTTAACAACATTGGATTGTTGTTGTCTTTGGGTGAAGGATCCAAGTGCTCTTATCAAATCTCTCTCGGCTAATCCCGAGTATTTAAAGAACAATGCTAGTGAATCAAAGCAAGTGGTGGATTATAAAGATTGGCAAATAGCATTAAGTAGGCGATTTCGAGCATTGAAGTTATGGCTTGTGTTAAGAAGTTATGGAGTAGCTAACCTTAGGAACTTTTTAAGGGGCCATGTGAAGATGGCTAAACATTTTGAAGGGCTTGTAGCCATGGATAAGAGGTTCGAGGTTGTGGTGCCTAGATACTTTGCTACGGTTTGTTTTAGGGTTTCGCCACAGGCGATATTTAGTAGTGATGATTGCAGTAAGGAAGATGTGAATGAAGTCAACAGGAAGTTGTTGGAGAGCGTCAATGAGTCGGGTCGGGTTTACATGACTCATGCGGTGCTGGGAGGTGCTTATGTGATCCGGTTCGCCATTGGAGCAACCTTGACGGATTATTGCCATGTGAATGCGGCTTGGAAGGTGGTGCAAGATTGTGCAGACGCTATGCTCATTGCCTATTAAATTCATGCTCATAGAAACCAGGTAAAAAGGAATACACAACAAAAAAAGGTGTATCAACAAAGAGATTTACGTGAAAATATTAACTAGTAAAAAGCAGAGGGAGAGTTGTCTGTTAGAAATTCATTATGTGAAAAATATCACATAAAATTTATCTTGTTGTATTTTTATAAAATATTTTGAAATATTTTAATTAAGAGGAAATGGGACATACGAGACTGTGCACCAACCATTCTATGCACAGTCCACAATATGTCAGCGTCACAATTAAATAAAATGCGGAGAGAATATAGAATAAAAAGGAAAACGCATCTTTCATGTGACGCCCTGTCTCTCGTCCAACTATTATTCACTTCTACTGGGTGTCAAAAATATATTTTCTTAATAAATTTTTTTCAGGGTATACACTTTTATCCTGGTATGTTGTGATACATCGGAAATAATTACAAATTACAAAATATTTATTACATAAATTTACAATTCAATCACTCACTCCGCATTCGTCCTCGAGCTAGGCAAATCCCCAGTTCTGCTTCGTTATCGCTCCAATTAACTATCTGCAAAATATTTAAAATATAGTAAGGGTAAGCGAAAATACTCAGCAAGTACATCATTCTCAACGCTCAAATACAAAGTTATTAATTAAAATATTTTCGTAACATTTCAAAATAAAATCCTTTCTTGAAAATTTATGCATTGCAATTATTCTCTAAAATTTCATATTTTATAGTTCATTCCTCATTTTCTTGGTCAGTTTCATGGACCGATCCCACAGAAAGTACATTCATCGAGTCTTGTTCACCGACTGAACATCCCAAGGTTATTAATTTATTCTTTCCTAACATGCATAAAACAATTACTTTTCTAAGCATGCATAAAACATATATTTTTTAAAACATTTATCAAAACTAAGTGTAAGTTTATATGCAGAAAGAATAAACTCATGCATTTCATGACAACTAATATTACGTGCAATGAAACAATAAACTGCACGTAAAAGTGGCACGAGAGAATGCACTTGCCTTGCTGCGCTTAACTTACTCTTCAAAAGTACGTTTGCCGGTTCTTCGTTTCCGTTTTCGTTTGCTTACGCCTTTTCCATTCAAAATTACCTCAAAGTCTTCTCTAGCCCTTAAACACGTTCCTATATTCATAAACGAACTCAATTTAGTCACTTAATAGACCCCAAAACATTACAACCTTTCTATGACTTAATTGAACTAATTCCCAATTTTCAGTTTACTGAGTCAGTGGCGTTCAAATATGTATAACTTCTATTATAAAAATTATAGAAACAAACTTAAATTTTCTACATTCTACATCTTCAAAGCTTTCCATGGGCTCAAAAATGACTTAATTCCGACTTATAATGAAGAACTTATGACTTTTCAAAGTTGGAACAGTTTCTAGAAAAACTAAATTCTGCACTATCTGGACTTAAGCACGTATAACTTATTTCATACAACTACTGTATTATCATGACCAATTTTTAAAGAAATTAGACTTCATTATCTTCATATGGACTATTGAATCACTAAATTTGGACTTATAATGAATGAGATATGACTTTCCAAAATTTGATAAAGTTCTAGAAAATTTACTCTTTAATGAATTTACTGTAATATACTTTGGCATTTTATTAAAATATTAATTATCACTAAAAGGTATTTAGATAATTTTTTTATTTTCCAAAAGTTGTAGTAGATGTAGAACAATTTCTAGCATCTGCCACCGCTTTTATAACCACCACATCTCTTTTCGTCCATTATAAAATTAAAATATAACAATATAATATTTTAAGTATTTTACATGGTTAGAGCCATGGAAGAAGACTATTCACCTTTTCCTAATTGGTTCATGGATCGGGTCGAATATGAGTCTAATTGCCCGGCCTAATCACAAGTAGGAAGAGTAAAGGTTCAAAAGTCACATGTAACATTGATGTCAAATGAAAACAGCAAAAATTGGGGGCATTCAATATCCTAGACGCAGAGCTGTGGAGGAGCAGCTATAGAAATGAAGGTGAATCATTAGTTTCTTTATTTTTTCACAAATGTGCACGATAAACACATGAAATGATACTACCCACTTAAAAAAGCCATTCACCTAATAGGAAAATAAAACTTGAAATTGTCTGCATGGTTTCTTTAATGATTGGTACCTTTTTTTCTTAAACAGATCAATAATTGGTACTTTGTTGTTTGTTGTGAGATATGCTATTGAAAATCGGAGTACACCCGTCAAGATCTGTTTTGACCTCAATTTCGCTTTGGTATGAAAGTAAATTTATTTATTTATTTAATTTTATTTTATGTTATTTATTTATTTTTGGAGTGGTGGTATGAAATTACTTGAGTTTGATTGATGTCGGTAATATATGGACCCAACTATAAACACTGACCCAACGAAGTCTTAGCCCAACGGTTAAAATTGAGACTCTGATATTTTTTATTTTTAAAAGATCACAGGTTCGAGTTTCTTGTATCCAATGTGTGAAGTTATTTCTTCCTTATTCAATTAAGTGGAGTTTTATTTCCTCTTATTAGTGAAATTTCTTACACATTGATGGACTTAATGGTTCAGATTAATGGTGCGGAGTCTTGTCCATTTATTAATGAGATTTCTAACTAATTATTATGGATTATTGATTGGTTATAGATGGGATTTCTAACTCATTATTATGGACTAATGCTTGGTTGATGTAGGAGTAACTCATTATTATGGATTATTGATTGGTTATCAGTGGGATTTCTAATTCATTATTATGGATTGATGCTTGGCTGATGTAAGAGGATTTCTTGCACATTTATGGCATTAATAGTTTGGATTAATAGCATTGTCCCCCATATTGTTGGAATTTTTAGCCTATTAATATAAATTAATGTTTGGTTATTAATTAGTGAAATTTCTAGCACATTATTATGGATTAATGCTTGGTTAATGTGGGAACAAGTTACATATTGATTTGACATGATGTAATTATTAGGTTTCGGATCAAAAATCGATGCGAAATTTAAAAATAATTTATCTTATTCCCAGGAATCATGCGTATATTGAAACCAAAATAGAAGATAATGAATTTCGATGGAGATAAGAAGAACAGTTGTGTCTGGATCAGCGTGTCAATCGTTAAGCCTCTACTGGTATCTACATACACGAACTGAGCCTGCGCCTTGTGCGTGCTAGCGTAGTTATCTGGTTTCCTTCTCTCTAAGTATCTCAACCTCGCAGTGATTAAGGTTGTACAAAAAGGTGTATGTACCTCCTTTTATAATTCGCCCCTTTTAATCAGAGATACAAGAGAACAAGGAAACCCTAGCTGTCCGGCCCAATACATTATAAGCCCAATTCGCTTAGTGTGTGACCCTTTAGGTTCACCTAACATTAGCAGTAAGCCCAAAACTCTTTTTCGGCCCACAAGTTATAAGCGGCCTCTAACAAGACATTATAATTACCTAAGTTAGGTGAATGTCGATTTTTCTGATACAACCTTATCTATAACTAATAATATAGTACGATTTATGATTGGATCTGTGACACCCCCAAATTTGGACATCCATACCCCGACTTGAGTTGTCAATTTATTAATAACATCATAAATTACAAATACACAAGACTTTAAAGAATACAAGGTTATAATAAAGTACAACCTATCATGCTAGAAATATTATATAACATACTTTACACAAATTATTTTTTTAGCCAATGGTATACAATGGAAACATATAAGCAACTGGACCTCGAGTTCATTCCCCCCAATAACCCCGCTATCAGTTATTTGCACTTGAAAGGAATATGAGACAAAAGAGTGAGCTCAAATAACTCAGTAAGAAATACTATGATTAAGGATAACTGAAACAAAAAAAGTTATCCTTAGCCTTATAAGTCAACAAATTGAGTATAAATGAGAACATAAACATATGAAATACTGTCAAATGTAATTGCATGAAAAAGGTAAGTACGAAAATAAATCAGTTTTGAATGTCTAAATTCTCCATTCTTTAAACAGTAATTAGGATATCATTACTGGACATGCCAATATACGTGACTTTACTACATAGGTAAACACCACCAATATCACACGTCTTTGCCTCCGGCCAAAGACAATCATAATTTAGCAATTCTGCCACACAAGCTATTAATATAATATCTGTACGCCATTGTCACTCAGGCTAAGGTACCCACAATCAATCCTGAATTCGAAGATCACACAAATAATTAATATGCGACTTTAAACTTCTGTGACGAAAGTAGCCAAATATTAACAATTTTAGAATTAATGAATTTAGGAATTATTGTTACTTAAAGATTAATAAAAATGGATCAATAGTCAAATTGTCAACATATGTTTTACTTTCATGTTAGAAGAATCTATTCAAGAGGAAATGATAGCATAACATAAATGTCAAATGATATTCCTTCCAGTAGAAGCCAAAAGGATGGTATCCCTTACCTTAAGGCATACTCCAAAAGTAATGTCTTCTTAGGAGTAGTTGACCTATAAATCATTTTGCATATTAAATATAATCAATGATGAAAATATATTTAAGTATATATTTTTACTATATTTTCACAAGTTTGTCAAACACCAATTTATAATATTAAATAATTTTGTATGATTTAAGAATCATATTGAAATAACTTT
>JAUMHB010073680.1:0-12901 GCA_032359685.1 Pittosporum tobira | reverse complement strand
ATTCACTTAAATTATAAAATTATTTAACTTAATTTATTTATGAATCTCTCTAAATAATTTTAATCAATATTCATTTAATATTAAATAATTTTAGACATCCATTAAATTGTTATTCATTTTGTCATGTCTAAAAGTGAGACATGATTCATCATATTTATGATAACATATATTTCAATTGATAAATTTGTTTAGATAATTTGCAACATCATAATTGTATTAAATAAAATCAAATAAATTCATTAATTGGATTCATGTTAATTGTCAAATTTAAAATTTAAAATTAACTTTTAAAATATAAAAATTATTAATATTTTATTGCAGAGCATTTATATAATCTATTAATAAATTCAATAATAGTGGATCAGAAATTATACTTAATTGTAATATTTAATTAGTCCAACAGTAAAGTAATGAAATTGAATCATATGCAATATTCTTAATACTATCCCTATTTAGTTTTTATCGTTTCGATTAAAAAAAATAAATACACATTTTGGAATTTTTTTTTCTCTGTAATACTCTTCTTCCCATATCGATTTTATTTGATTATTAATTTCTCTTTTTACTTTAATTTTATAATTAATATCACTAATTTTGTTCTATTATCATTATCTTTATCCTACAAAACATATTTATAAGATACACCACTCACGATTAATAATTTTGTATTTTCTATAAAAATAATTAAAAATTAATCATGAACAATGTTAAAAAGGTATAGTCAAAAAAAATTATAAAAAATAACAAACAAATTTGAATAAACTAAAAAAGAGATTAGAAAAATAAAACTTGAATAAGAAATTAAAGAGCAACATAAACTTATTCAATTAAACATACAGTTTACATAAATTAACTGATAATAATACACAAAACCAACAAAATAAATTGCTGTTCGAACAGGTCGTTCAGAGAAGGCCGAACAAGACGAAGAAGATGGGTTAACAAGGCCCTAACTTGGCAACCCTAACTCCATGGCAGTGCGCATCTGGACAGCCGCATCCGTATGTGACGCCATTGACGCCGCAGACGGGGTCGTACCGAAAGCATTCGATGGAACAGATAGGGTCCCGCGTCGCTGTTGCCGTTGCCGTCAACGTTTTGGAGCAGGCGTCATGGAACTCTGGAGTGCGGGCCGATCGAACGTCAGGGAGAAGAATTAAGGAGATAATGATGAGAATGACGAGACAGAAAGGCGACCTTGAACTGAACATGATGATGATCAGCAAATTTAATTGTTAAAGATTACAGGGAGAGTGTCAATTTTGAATAGGATTGATTTGGATGTAGTTTGTAATCGCTGAAGGGTTTAAATGGAATTTCGGCTTCAACCTTTTTTTGCATTTTTAACTGCAAATTGGACCATAGTTGTTTTTTTATATTTCGAGTCCATAACCTCGGGCGAATGCACCCACCAGGGAGAAAGGGATAAAAGTCAAAAGTCAGAAAACAACCAATAACCCTGCACTGCGGTCTCCGCCTTACTTATTGACTTCTGAATTTCTGATTAACTTTCGTTTCCCACTATTTATCAACCTGAAAAATGGGCTGAAACGTGTGGATTTGCAGTGCAATAAACAAAGGATTGATATGTTGGAATCCTACTTACCAAAATAATTAATTAAAAATAAAAATATATACATTAAAATCCTGCAGTCACTTAATAATTAAAATTTAATTATTTTATTCGAAGAGTGAACCAAATGGACAATTAATAAATTTTTATATAACATATGACTTTTCTAAGTAATAAATTTCATTAAAAACTATAAAAGGAGGAGAGTTTTTAATTTTGGAAGACCATATAACAATTTTTTCACATCCCTCATTTTACTGCCCAACTCCCCGACGATTCTATTCACTTGAAAGTAATTTTTTAGATTCTGCACACTTTGAAAGTAATTTTATTTTTTTTCCCAAAATGGATGTTTCTAGAGCAGGCCTATCGTGATTTGACATTTAGAGGCATTTAACACTCGATAAGTAGATATACGATTTGGCATATATTTAGTAAAGTGTATTTGAATCACATATATTCATAAAACCTTCTTATCTATGACCAAAATGTCTAATTATGTGATCTCCTAGTTCAATACGGGAAATTATTTCAGGCACCTTAAAAAGAGGAAAATCACAAAACCACAAGGTTCGATATACTTTTAAGTTTTAATCCTTTGGTTTTTATTTACCTCTTGAGCCAGGTGGTTATGCTCCTGTGTCATGAGTTTTTGTAGCAAAAAAGAAAGATTTTCTTTTCAACTCAGACTCGTACACCTCATAGCTAGTTTCTGTCAATTGTCAACACCGCTACATGCAATGCCATTTTATGAACAGTTAAAAGTTGACAAGAAGATTAACCAGGGAGTGACATGAAATTAGGGGATCCTTAGATCTGCGAGTACTTGTTATTTGTAATATTACAACAATTAACCAAGTAGGAGTATTAATCAAATACAAATCAACACAAACGATCAATCATGCATCATATATCTGAGCCTTTAACTTCTGCTTCGCGCAAGAAGGCCTTAGCAGCATTCTCATCACTGCAATAAAGACAAGGGTGTTGTTCCACATGTTGGGACGCCAAAATCCGCCTAGCCATCATCACAATCTCCTTATTACTCAGAGGACCCGAATTCTCCTTTAACAGTATCTGGATCGCATTACTGAATGCTCCATAAGCCTTATTTTCTCCACTATTCGCATTCGGACTCATATCAGCAGAAGTCTCGTTCGCTTGGCACCCGCTAAGCAGAATTCCCGCGTCTGGCTGCATGGATTCCTGCCCGCGTTCTTGAGGCCAAAGGAACTTAAGACTTGCATTTGATCCGAAACATTCTAACAAATGTGTTCCGATATCGGATGAGTTAATGTATGTTAATGATGCAAGGTGTTGTAATATTGATTCGAATGGGATGGTCTTAAGTTTGTAGGAACTGGAAAGCAATGTGTCTTTTTCGGCATTTGTGTAAGGCCCTATTTGCTCTTTTTCTTTGTCAATGAGGCCGCCACTGTGACAGGAGTCTGAAAGAATGGTGAAGCTTGATTCCTTTGGTAGCCGGTTTACTAGCTGCCTGAAGTCCACATCTTTACAAGGGTGGGTGGGTGCCAAGAGAGTGATAAATTAGTACATATATGTATGTGAAAAAATTGCCCATATTTTGTTGTGATTCCTTGTACCTGAGCAGACCTTTTAACTTCAATGTACTACTTTTAATGCATATTACATATTTTTCATCGACTTCTCTTTATGTATGAAAATATAAAAGATGATCCTCTATCCTATTTTAATTATCTAAGTCGAGGACAATTATTTTAATAACAAAATATAAAAAAACATATATTGTATTCGTCTTATCTTAATTATCTTGTGTTGACTTTTATTTTAAAATTGAAAATTTTATAATTCTTTTATACATCCGGGGAGAGACTATAATTTCGAAAACTTAACAAATATGATTAATAAGTAACATTAAAAGTAATCAACTTTGCATAAAAATAAAATTAAGATAATTAAAATGTGACTAATGGTGCGGATCACTCACCTGTGATGAGATTGAAGTCGCAAGGAACAATTGCTTCATCTTTCCGGAACGGATGGCTTGGCCTAACTGAGGGGATTTGGGTGCCATGACCGCTGTAGTGGAAGAACAGAACATCACCGGATGCCGCCTGATCAATCATCCGGCCAAGTGCCTTCTTAATGTTTTCACCGGTAGGCTTGACTAAGGAGCCCGGTGCATCGGTAAGGAGCTCAATGTGGGTCGGATCGAACCCGAACCATCTTATGAGCGTCTTTTGCATGGCTAAGACATCGTTTATGCAGCCATGCAGCTCGTTTGGGGTGTTTGGGTAATTGCACCCAACTAGAACAGCCATCCTTTTATTTCCCTTCTCCATTCTCAAACAATGCTTTATGAACGCAAATACTATATGGTATTTTATTTTTTATTTTTTCTTTTGGTTCTTCTCAATTTTCAGGTTATTCAATGCATGATAATTCAGTTTTCATTCTTACTTATAGATGCAGAGAGTTTTGAGCTTTCTTCTTGCTTCGAGTTGTTGCAAGGTTCCTTAGCTTTTAAGTCATTAATTGTTATACTTGATAGTATAACATCTCCACAAGTAGAGATAATATTGCATATTTTGACCCTCATCAGACTCTCTTATGGCACATAAAGAGTTATATTTTAAATTTTAAAAGTCAATTTTCAACTTCACAAATTAAAAAAGATGTTTATTTGGAGAAACGAGTATCTATTTTCTTCCTAATGATGTGCATGTTTTCATTTCATCTTGTTATTCAAAACAAATTCATCAAAATTATAACCTCGCAAGCACCAGTTATATTCTTCAAAGACATTTTTGTTTATAATTTTAGCCACTACCATTGAGGTGTGTTAATGTAAATCACTAGATGCATGCAATATCTTACTAACCACGCACATCGGTAATCTAATAGTAAAACTATGCAACTTTGTAAAATTTTGAACCCAAAATCTATGTTAATTTTTCATTCTAACACTATTGCTTGGCTAGTCCTGAGATCAACCTATGTAAGTTGGTTATATTAACATCTACTTTTCTGTTTTACACGTAAAGAAATAAGACTTGCTTGAGAAAGCCTGTGCAAGCAAATAGTATTAGCTTTACAGCAAAGAAATATGAGCCCAAAATGGTAATGTGTTACATTTATCTTCTCGTTTCTGCAGTTAGTCGATACGTGGAAGACACAGATTGCTTGCTCCGTCTGAATTAGGGTTCATGCTTTTATTCACTGGATAATGTTGGGAAGCATTTTCAATAACTATGGCTCTGTTTATAATTTGTTGTAACTTTTTTTTAAAATAGCTTAAAAATTTATTTAATAGTCTAATTAAAACGGTTCATTAATAAATTCAGGTCTCATTTGGTACAGTTTGTTTAAATAATCTCAAGCCCTTCATACAAAATGACCATTTTAGCCTAGAAACAGTGTTAAATATGGTGAATTCGGCACTTATTACAAATTTTGAAATTACTTTTCTGCAAAGACGCTCATCCCCTCAATTCTATAGTCACTCCTGTAAAGGAATTCTAGTACTAACTAAAGCAACAGCTGACTCTCGAGGGCAAGAGAGTTTTTTCTGCTCGTTCTTTAAACTCAAATCTCATCGTCTTGATCAATACTCATATTTTGTAGCATTTATACATAACTATGAAAAGTTTTCAGTCGGTAGCGCAAGAAAAGGTTTGAAGGTCATAACCAGGCCTATAAATTCAATCACGTTCAGGATGAAGAAAACCATCTGAGTGCCTGCAACACAAAGTAGCCTCTAGTAAAAGAAAGGGGAGGTCTAAAGTACAAGTAGTTACCGCAAAACATAGATGCAGTTTCAAAAATTGAGGGAGCTGATAATTTTATAAAGTGTACCTGGAAAAAAATGAGCATTCAGGCGGTTTTGTGCCCAAGAAAAGCTGCAAACATGAAAAACGAAGACATAAGAAAGAAATTCCTGAATAGAGATCCACTTGAAAAATGAATGAAAGTGGGAATTAGACACTGAAGCAATAATTAAAATCAAATTCTATTTTTCTATACTTCCCCAAATGACGAGCACAAGATCCACCTTTATGCACAAATTTGACGTGTCCCAAATCACTTCCCAATGGTAGAACATGGGACTCTGTATGTGGAACAAATAGATTATGAAGTAGAAGAAAACTCACAGAGAACCTCCTCCAGCTGGACCAAGTGCTTTAAAAAGAGACATCGCTGACATGGAAATCCCATTTGCAGCTCCGCGTTGTTCTCTTGACTGAAATTGAGATCAAGTTGTCAACAAAAAGCAAATCATTGTAACTTTGTTTTTCTGAGGCTACTTAAAAACAAGGTAGAATATAGATATAACATTTACCACTGCCCTGTTTTGCAGAAGGAAGAACCCTGTCGTTATTGATACCTGGTTGAAAAAATCATGTCAGAGGAACATCAAATTAACACAACTGATGTGGAGTCAAGTTTACAAAATGCTTGTGCCATTTCAAATCAGGCTTCTTAACAGAAAAGGGTATCATAGTATCTAATGTTCTTCATTCTTTCAAAAGAATACCAAATTGTTAGGAGATAAACTCATCCTGTGCGCATTACAAACTGCCTACTCTCTTTCCTCTCTCCCTGTATCCAAAATATTTATGAAATTTGTTCAAGCACATGAAAAGTCATCGATACTAATACTGATATACTCTCAACCAGTCAGTGCCCTGTCAGTACATGTTTAGATTGAATAATTAAACTGCATTATATAGTCAATCACCAATCGTTTTTGCTGAACTCAAACAAAAGTAGATTGCAAAGAGAAGAACAAAAAGTTATGACAACAATCTGAAATCAACGAGGTTACATATATCGAGTGTGAATCTGCCACTGAGCTGTCAGAATTCTCTCGTCTCTAAATCAAAGAGGCGGGACACAGCAAGATGGTGTTAGTATCTTACCATGGCATATAACAAAAACAGATGAACTCAAGTTGTTGGGACAAGGCTTTCTCGCACTGAGTTGGTTCAGTTAGCATATCCTGGAATTCAGTTTGTGATCACCAATACTTTACTATTTTATGCTCATGCCTAAAATAATTACAAAACAATAGTCATCGTCCATTCATCCTAATGATTTTAGATTATCTATTTTATCCAGTTAATTAGATGGCAAAAATTGCATCACAGGTAATTAGAAGAGGAAGAAGAGCACTTAGGCCATTAGGCATTAGAAGATTAGCACAATGACTAGAATTAGAATTTTAAGTATCGGGTTCCTCCCATGCATCAACTAAATAATGTCCCACACTTTATGATCTGCAGGGCAGTGAGTGAATGTTGGGTCAGTATTCACTTACAGACAACACATTCTTCAGCAAAGATGCACAATCAAGCACTAGTGTAAGGTAAAGTCCGGACAACATAGCTATATACGGATAACTCGACAGCAGTGGTATGCTGATAACCTATAATAGAACCAGAAACAATTAGTTCAAGAAAAACAGGAAATGGGCAGGTGAAAGCGAATAGTCGTAGATTATCGAAGTCTTTTTTTAGAGGCATACAGCTCCAACGCGAGAAATCATGATGGGCCCGAAAGTTCTCTCTACTAAGGGGTAGAGAAACAGCTGAAAGAGTAAAAGACCAAGGCCTGAACATTGTGGAAAGAGATCAACAATCAGAGTCCAAAAAGTAGATATATCTATTATCTAATACTAAGAAATCAACAGAAATAATATTCCACTTGTCCCAATATGTAAGCCTTGTTTTAAAAAATTTTAAAAAAAAGGGAAGAAGAAGAACATTCCCGAGTGCCACAATTCAGAGAAAATATGAGACCAAGTACAGCCATATGTGTAAAATATGAGATCTACCTACATACCTGAGATTGCAAGAACGTCACCGACATCTGCAGTTGTATAGCCCAAGCCTCCATACTTCCTCGGGCTGTCAGCCCACAATGAGAATATCTGAAGAAAGTTCAAACATAGCATTAAGACAAATATAAGTAATTTGCAAAGAATTTGGAGTTCTTACAACTAGAACACTATAATAAAAATGATTTACAAACCATACTTTACAGTAATCCAAGAACATAGAATTAGAGAGGAATCACCTCAGAGTAGGCCATATCATGAAGTTGGAAAACACAATATACAAGGATAGATGACAACAGGGGCCAGTTTTTCAAAAGGCTTTGTTTAGAACTTGTACGCCTTTCTTCAGAATTTTCCACTTGATCTATGGCATTAGATTCATATTTTACGCCCTCCAATGCATCACACACATCAGCTGCTTTATTGTTTCCATGATGCTTGTGAAGTGTTTCCTATAGCAACCGAGGATTTGCAAGTAGGGAAATGTTAATCTCCGTAAATAGTTTTGGCATGGTTCCAATTAAATGGAAAGACAGTCAAGTATGACATAATCTAAAGTCATAAAACTGGAGACCATTGCTTAAATTAACATACCGGTAGCCAAAAAGAAAAAATTAATACAAGCAATGCAAAGAGTGAGATCACAAGGCAAGGTAAAAAGTACGGAAACCTGCAATTCATCAAACATGTAAGAAACCTCAGCATCAATTATAAGAGAATGGAACTTACATGGATGAAGGAAAATAAGAAACATAACTTATCAAAAATAAAAAATCATATATTGAAAAACATAAAAAATTAAGACACTCTTACCTTCCAAAGAGAGATTCTTCAGAAAATATATTGGGATACTTCTCTGCGGGCTACAAAGCATTTGCATCAAAACTAACTAAATGAGAAAAGACAGCAGGACATGAGCAGAAATACAGATACTTAAATTACATTATGCTAGATTAGAACTCCGACCATTGAGAATATAAGGAAAAAAAAACAGAGAATCATTTATTAACTGTATCGGCCCTCTATATCTCTTTCACCAAATCTTCCTAATAATAACCAAGGATGCCAATTATCAAGATATTGGTATTTCTCATACCATTTCCAACCACAATTTCGAAAACACTTCAATTCATTCCGGTTCTCCCAAATTATTATGATGTTCTTACACTCGTCTAAAGCAATAATTCAATAATCTTCTGTTTCCCTTAAATAGGAGGTAAAGCCAATTATATATGCAGTTATGCACAATATTTGAATGGTTCAAATCAGAAAAAGTTCGCACCACCATCTTTACAGAGTTAAAATGCCAAACATGTTGAAATCCAAAAAATAGGGATATTCCTATACCATTTTGTTCTCGGTTTAATTCTGTAACTTTTACTAGGTATTCCCAGAAAGCATACCTACACGATTTTGTTATAATGCTACCATGATCTTGCTCCTATATAGTTTTCCAAGTTTCAATGTTTCATGATCAGAAAATCTCTTAATCTGGAAATTCTGGAAGATATTACATCATTTGTAATCAAAAGAAAAGATGAACTTACTAAAAAATGATACGTACTTGTGCAAAATAACCTCCAAGAGCTGGACCAATGACCAATCCTACGCCCCATGCTGTGCTAATCTAAAATGAAAAATGTATATGCCACAAGGAAAATGTGGGAATTAGAATTCATGAAAATTAAGATTGGGAGAAAATATATGGTGAAAAAAAATAAAATAGTAACAACTTACAACTGACATTCCCAAAGCTTGGTACTCTTTACGACAAACTTCTGAAGCGTATGCCTGCTTGCATGTGTTACAGAGATTTCTGACTAAGTACTACTTAAAATGTCAGGTTTTGGATACAAGAGACATACCTTCATCGGGCCAAGTATGCCACACAAACTTCCTAGGAGAAACCTCAAAGCAATTGCCATCCAAAAATTTGAACTAAGACCAAAGAGAGTATTACAAATAACCCTGTAATTATCATAAAAAATGAGATGAAAATTAGTATAAAAAATTACATACTATATGAACAAACATCTAAAGTTAACATGAGGAAACACATGAGCATCAGAAAACTGACACTGCAACTAGCCCAGAAATTATGACAGGCTTCCGACCATATCGATCGGCCACCATTCCCCATAGAACAGATGTCAAAGCTCTTCCAAACATAAACGAAGATCCTTCAAAAGCATGAGCTATTATAAGGAATAGGAAGATAAAAATGACTGTTCAACTTACAATGATCCAGAAAAAATTAAAAATATACCTACATAACCGGCGTAATAACCAATATCTTCCTCCCTTTTTGCAATCTGGAAGTCCCTTATCTGCATAAAGTGCAATTGAGAAGGCACCATTATTAAAATGGCCAGACTTGTGAAGACAGATTGATTTTGTCAAGATTTTCAAGAACCGATTCTAATAGAATGAGATGTAAATATATTGACACTCCAAATTTTTAATAGAAAGTCAAGTTCAGCTCTCTCAGTCCAGCAAAGAATGTATCTTAAGTTACTAAATATGTCTTTTATTTTAGGTCCTGTAAAGTACATGGTCAAAAAGAATTCCTTGATTTGTATCACTAATATATGACTCCTTGGGAGAGAACAAAGTTGGTTAGGAGTTCAGAGAGAGATAACAGAGAGAAATAACATGGCTTGTGAATTTGTATTATTATTTTTATTTCATCTTTTTGGAGATACTGGCAACCACTACCTATTCTGATGTGCACTATAAATCCCCTAACGCCAAAGTGCAGGCCCTTATCATGATGCTCACTATCACTAGAGCAACCCGTTGGGTTACTCAGGGGTTTGTGAGGTATACTGCACTGCTGGTAAGTTGATTTTGTTCTCTTTACCTCTTTGTACACAACGTGCGTTGATGGGCATCACCCCTTTTGTGACTTCTTTAGACAAATCTTAATATGAGAAAAGCAATAATAAAATTTAAGAAAAATGTTCTACTAAGAATATAAGGGGTATGTTCTACTAGGAAGTTTGAATATGAGAAGATATAAATGAAGTTAAGTAAGATGTACCATGAAATAGAGAAAAGGAAATAGAGATGATATCGGCAATGCTGCAAAGTCAACACCACAAAAAGGTATATTAGCATCCAATTTGTCAAGAATAACTGTAAATAACTAATTCGTCTTTATGTAACCACACAAAAAAAAAAACTCGTATTTCATGCATATACTTTAGAATCATAAAAGAGTGACAATAACATGAATAAGTGAAGTAATTAACCGAAAACGAATACAACCTATAATGTTCACTGAGAAGTACGAATATATAGGTCAAGACAGATGTTTAGTGAGCAGAAGAAAAAAACTTTTCACTTCTTCAGTAATTTATTTAACTGCAAACTGTCGTTAGATAATAGAGTGAATTAAAAATCTGTATGTAATGCAGAGTAGTGTTCATCCATGTGTTCCATCATTTTATATAATTTTTCACATTTCTGATTCAGATCAACAACAGCAAATGACGGAAGATAAAATGCACAGATACTCAAAATGCCGTAAGCCCATAAAAATGAGTACTGAAAATGATTTCTTGAAATTATATTTTAGCAGCTGAGACAAAACAGAAAAGTACTAGTATAATTGAAGTAATAATGCTACAATTACTAAAAAGTGGATACAGAGTAATTCAAAATTCCAGGGGCTACTGTGCCCAAATTTTCCATTTACCAAAACTATAAACAAACAGTGCGACTTTTCTATTCTATTGCATAATCAACACAAGTAACAGACCCAAACTATAAAGCATTATCCAATATCAAGGACCCAAAAAAGCCATCTTCCATTTATCTACTCAGCTCATTGTTGGAATATTTGTTGTAACCCCACTTTAAAATTAGCACACTAATTCTAATGAAATAATATCCACATGAATCGAGTGATGCTCACTTTTTCCTTAAGACAATATTCGCGCCTTATATACTGCACAAGTTTGACAGGCAATTGCCATAAGACAGGTCAAGAACTTAATTTTCATTAAATATTAAGTGCAAAATTAATATTTAATCAAAACTATAATGAGAAAGAAAAGAAATTAAAACCTTTAAATATTTTAAGTACTAAAAGTATTTAAGGGAGTGAATCCACTCATATGTGAAATATTAGTTAGTTGGATTGATTATTTTTAGAATGAGGTCCTCAGTTTTTTATAAGCTTTGCACATTCCTTTGAAGAAATATGAAGGAACAGATATATCTACTCCATATATGAATAGACACAACCACTCCATATCAACGCTTATTCGCTGTCAACCTTGTGCAGTATATAAGGAGCGAATATTGTCTTAGAGAAAGAATGAACATCACTCGATTCAGGTGGATATTATTTTATCAGAATTATTGTGCTATTTTTAAAATGGGGTTACAACAAATGTTCCAACAATTATTTCTGAAGAGCAATAAAAGGTTGGTTTTCCCGTAAAGTATATTGCATGTTATTTGGCTTGTCCCTTGTATTTTGCTGCAGGTTTCCGCAGGGATGAACGAATGCTGATTAAGTCAAAAGACTAAGGCCGAACAGAGATGATTTAGGCCAAAAAATTTTGGTCAAGTTTCGACCCCGTTACAGTAAATTGTTGGTGATTTTCAAAATCATCAATAATTTAAAATTAGTAAAATATGTTAATATATTTATTGCACATTTTTATATTGAAAAGATGTATCTGTTCAATGAAATAAGACATCTCATTAAGTTAAAAGGTGCAATGAATATGTATTAATATAGAGTGGATGTGTCTATTCATATATAGAGTAAATATATATATTTATTCATGCCTCTTCAAATGGATGTATAAAGCCTATAAAAGACTAAAGACCTCATTCTAAAAATAATCAATCCAAGTAACTCATATTTCACGTATGAATGGATTCACTCTCTTAAATATTTTTAGTACTTAAAATATTTAAAAATTTTAATTTCTTCTCTTTCTCATTATGGTTTTAATTAAATATTAATTTTACAATTAATATTTAATGAGAATTAAGTTCCTGACCTGTTTTATCTTAGAAGGCAATTCGCTGTCAACCTTGTGTGTATATAAGGTGCGAATATTGTTTTAAGGAAAGAGTGAGCATCACTCGATTCACGTGGATATTATTTTATTAGAATTATTGTGCTAATTTTAAAGCGAGGTTACAACAAATGTTCCAATAATCTTAAGACAATATTCGGATTGAGCACAATTCTGAAAAATAATATTTGCTGAATTGAATTAGTGGTCTAATGCTGTGAAGATTTGTTGGTAAATTATGTCGGTATTAATGTATGCGTGATAATTTATTATACACACATAATTGTCACTTGTTGATTAATGATAAATTATGTATATATTTTATACATATATTGTGGCTATTTAAATCGTTGTTTGGTGGTGACAATGATTTGTGAATACGGAAATATATTAGATAATTTATTATGCTCATATAAAATTGTGGTTTTGTCGGAAAATACAAAAGTTGTCTCATTGTATTCAAACAAATATGTG